>CM055123.1:335195090-335405296 GCA_029206835.1 Rana muscosa | reverse complement strand
GCACGGCATCTTAAAATCTAAATATTAAGAAGCTGGAAGTGCCAATATAATGGGGGTGATGTGGGGTGATGTGAGGAAGTGTAGTGACAACTGCCCAAGTAACAAATTTGCCCAAAATAGAGTGAGAAAGTAACTTTTTCAGAACCAGCCCACTGCGCCGGCAAGTACGTTTAGAACTGCGAGAGGTTTTTTTGAGCTCAGCGCGGGAATTTCACTCATTCAAATGCGCCGGGACACTGCGCCGGCAAAATCTTCGTAAATGTAAAGTCACGTTGAACAAAGTTGAACAGGCGCAGCTCTGAACTTCCCATTATATAACAGTGCGCCAGCAAAATGACATTTCTAAAGGAAAAAAAAAGGCATTTAAAAGCACCTGCGGCTGTAATGAATTGTCGGCTCCCGGCAATATAGAGAAAAGTCATTGAAAGTCATTGAAAGTCATTGGCAGCGGACCCAGAGGAGAACTGAAGAACTGAAGCGTCACACAGCGGGAACCTCAAATTCAAACGGAGCGCCGGAGAAGAAGGGGACAAGAAGCCGGAGCAATATGCGGACGAGAACACCGAAGGAAGAAGGAAGATGATGAAGATGAAGAGGAAGATGAAGAACAAGATGGAGGAAGAAACCCGAATGGAGAAAAGAAGAAGCTGGAAGAAGAAGATGGAATAAAGGAGAAGACATTAATAAAGGAATTGTCAAAAACCGGCTATTGTCATTTTTAAAATTTTTGATACTTTTTTTTGTGAAATGGTAGGGGTACATTTGTACCCCATTACCATTTCACACAGGGGAGGAGGCAGGATCTGGAGGTCCCCTTTGTTAAAGGGGTCTTCCAGATTCCGATAAGCCCCCCGCCCGCAGACCCCCACAACCACCGGGCAAGGGTTGTGGGGATGAGGCCCTTGTCCCCATCAACATGGGGACATCCTCCCCATGTTGAGGGCAAGTGGCCTGGTACGGTTCAGGAGGGAGGGGGGCCGCTCTCACGTCCCCCCTCTTTTCCTGTGGCCTGCCAGGTTGCGTGTTCAGATAAGGGTCTGGTGTGGATTTTTAGGGGGACCCCCACGCTATTTTTTTTTAAGTTTGGCGCGGGGGTCCCTTTAAAATCCATACCAGACCTAAAGGGCCTGGTACGGATTTTGTGGGGAACCCCCACGCCATTTTTTTTTTATTTGGCTCGGAGTTCCCCTTTATATCCATACCAGACCTGAAGGGCCTTGTAATGGAATTTGGGGGACCCCCACTCATTTTTTTTTTTCAAAGACTTTCAATGACTTTTATCTGTATTGACGGGAACCAGCAATTCATTACAGCCGCGAGTACTTTTAAATGACTATTATTTTACTTTAGAAATGTAATTTTGCTCTCGAACTGGTATAAACATGGAAAACATGCGCTACTTTACAGGCATACTATAGACACCCCCCAGGTATGATATTTAGGGCCAGTTCACACCGGATGCAGTGCAGTGCGTTTTTTTGATGCATGAAAAATGCAAAGAAAGTTGATCACATTAATGCCAATGGCATAGTTCACACCACTGCAGTCCGTTCCAGTGCGTTTCAGAAAGGAAAAAAAAAATTGGTCATGCTGCATTTTTTAGGTACAGAACTGTACTGGACCGCAGTAAAACACATCAAAAACGTAACGGAACGTACCAAAAACGCACTGGAATGCACCGGAACGCACCTAAATGCACCAAAGACGCACTGCAACACACTTGTCCTAAGTGTAAAGAGGGGGAAAAAACACTGGACTGCATCAAAAACGCATCAAAAATGCACTGGAACGTGTCAAAAACGCGCATTCAAAAAAGCACCTGGAACGCATCCAGACTGCGTTTCTATGGTGTGAACTAGGGCCAGTTCACACCATAGAAATGCAATCCGGATGCGTTCCAGGTGCTTTTTTGCATGCACGTTTTTGATGCGTTCCAGTGCATTTTTGGTACGTTTTTGATGCAGTCCAGTGCTTTTTTTTTCACCCCTCTTTTTTATTAACCATAGATAAGGACAAGTGTGTTCCAATGCGTTTTTGGTGCATTTAGGTGCGTTCCAGTGCGTTTATGATGCGTTTTGCTGCGTTCCAGTACAGTCCAGTGCAGGTAAAATGCAGCATGTTGTACTTTTTTTGTGGAACTGGAACACACTGGAACAAACACTGCCATTTAGAACCATATAACCAACTTTCAATACACTTTTGATGCATAAAAAACGCAATGGACTGCATGTGGTGTGAAATGTCCCTTAGGGTGGGACCTGGGCCCCCATTTTAGGGCCAATAACTAGAAGATAAGCCAGCCAAGTGGTGACTAGCAAAATTAACAAGTCAGTTCCCATAGACTGCAATGGTATTTGTTGGTGGGGGGGGTGTTTGTCCCATCTCTAATTTTGTAGCATGCTGGATGATGTGCTTAATTTTGGACGGGGGGGGGGGTATTTTCTGCTAGCCGCATTTGTGTTGTTCTGAGCATGCCCAGGCAGTTAGTTTTTTTTTTGGTGCTTTTGGTGTGAACAGCACCTGGATATTTCTGGGCATGCTCAGAGAGTGTTTTTATGGGTTAGTAATTGAAGGACATCCTTAACAGGTGTACCCACTTTGAAGTTCAGTCTCTACATTGGGTGAACTTGCATTTTGGGTGTTTCATGGACTGTGCATGTGTTTTCAATTGCCTCATTAGCACACAAACCTATGTTATATAAAGCTCGCAGATAGCATCCTCTCCCTTGCCCTGAAAAGAGTGTGTGTGCGCGCGAGTGTGTGTCCAGCAAAAAGTACATTTTGGTGTCCTTATCGAGTTTGTAACACATGTATTTGATTTGTTATGTCTTTGCAAAACAGGTGTTTGTTTTAATTTTGTTGATTGTATTTTTTTGTGTGGGGGAAATGTTCCCCTGAAATAATTTTGATGTTGTTAATGTGTGTTGTTTGTTCACTTTGATTTAATTGTCTGTGCTGCATTATTTTGCCAAATCTTTCTCAAGATGTTGTGAGTCTGTGACTAATGTTTCAAATTGACCATGTTTTTTATTTTGGCTTCCCTTTGTTTTGTTGACCAATAAAATTTGATGCAAAGTTTTGATGTTTGTTTTGTGTTTTCTTTGCAACAAATGTGACAGCTGATTGGCATGTCAAAACAAAACAGGTGTGATTTGTCTACCCTGGTGCCTACATGCTAGCATGTGCATGTATTGTGTGCTGCCATGGATAGTCACCAGGAAATGAAAAATACAGAGCGGTAAGTATTCCTTTTTTCCTTTTTACTGCAGTGGACATGTTTTGTGACTTTATCTCTTCGAGAACTGCTGTCCAAAATACAAAACCATTGACTGTGATTTAAAGCACATGTGCAATATGAAGGAAAACCTGCAAACATGGCCTGTTGGGGGTACTTGAGAAGCACTGATTTAGAGCACTGCACTTAAAAATAGCTCAAGGCAATACGATTCTAATTGTGGGCATTTTGAGGGAAACCAAGTAAGTGTTGGAACCCCTGCTTGTTTTTTGTTTTTTTAGGTTGAGCTTTGTGTCCCCTTTTAGTAAAATTGCCTTCACTTCCCGTCACACAGCTAAACAGGAAGTGAAGGTAAAACCCTACCAATGTCTTTTCTTGGGGACACACAGATCAATCTAACTAGTGTCCCCATTAAGCAAATTGCACTGTAGCACTTTGTTGTGTACACCCCAAATCATTGGGTAGTTTGGGGTTTAGTAAAGACAAATCCACTCTGCAGTAAAAGTGTAGCTGCTGAAAATCTGAGGGGGAAGCACTGTTGATTGTAACATCCAATCATGTAAAAGCAAAGATGGTGTTTTTTTTGTTTCCTTGCATGTCCCCCTCGGATATCCAGCAAGTGCACTTGTAGTGCAAAGTAGATTTGCCTTTAGTAAATAAACCCCAAAGTCCAAAATACCTAATAATTTGGGGTGTACCCCGCAAAATGCTGGAGTGCAATGTCCATAATGGGGAAAGTATTTAGGTTGACCTGTGTCCCCCCCCAAGGAAAGACATTGGTAGGGATTTCCCCTCACTTCCTGTGTGGCTGTGACAGGAAGTGAATTATTTGGAAGGATAAAGTGGCCAAATTTGGGAGTTGTCTTCACCCTATCAGGGGTGCAGACATCCCCAAAAACTGTCTAGACTTCTAATCCCTCTGCACTCTATCCCCAAGAAAAAATAAGAAAGGATTTAATTTAGTTTAACTTGGCAAAGACACATTCCTAAGTTGAATTGTGATGCATGTCAATGGCCCATTTAGACCCTCTTTAATCACTTGAGATCAGCGCTATAACTGATCGACGGCCACAGCACGGTCCTCAATTGCCGGGAGTCCGTCAATAGACGTCCTCCCCTTTGCACGTGCGCTGTGGTCACCGAGTCACTGAGACTCAGGTGATGACAGATCCGAGTAAGGGGCCGATCCCTGCCCCTTACCATGTGATCAGCTGTCAGCCAATGACAGCTGATCACGTGATGTAAACAAAAGCTGGGTAATGGTTTTTGTTTTCTCCTTGTGCTGACAGCGTGAGCATAAAAAAAGGCAATCACCGGCTTATGTGCAAGGGACATCGGGCCGAAGAGGAAGGCCTCGTACACACGACCGATTTTCTCGGCAAGAACCAGCAAGAAACTTGCTGGCAGAGAGGTCTTGCCGAGTAAATCGGTCGTGTGTACGCTGCTAGCGTGTTTCTCGTCGAGAAAACCGACAAGAAACCTCGACGAGAAAATAGAGAACCTGCTCTCTATTTTCTCGTCGAGATTCTCCTCGGCGTGTTTCTCGACGAGAAAAGTGAGTGTGTGTACACTTACCTGTCCGCCCGGAAGCCCGCGCATGTTCGAAATGAATTCGACGCATGCGCGGTAGCTTCCTAGGCATACGTAGGGTATACCAAGATGGCGGCGACGGCATCGAATGTGACGAGCGCATGCTCGACGTAGTCGATGACGTCACCGCGTACACTCCTTTCAAAGAACCGCGGGTTCTTTGAAACGAGCGTGTGTACACTCGGCCGGGACAAGTTTCTTGTCCAAGAATCTCGTCGAAAAAAACGACATGTTTTTCTCAACGAGAATCTCGGCCGTGTGTACGAGGCCGAAGAGGCAATTCTGCGTCATCTGTGACAATCAGTAGCCCCTGCCAGTGCCACCTATCAATGCCCACCACTTGTGCCAATCAATGCCACCTAGCAGTGCTGCCTGTCAGTGCCCATCACTGCCAAATATCATTGCCACCTAGCAGTGCCACTTCTCAATGCCCTCCAGTGCCAACTAGCAATGCCACCTCTCAGTGCCCACCCTTATCGGTGCCCATCAGTGCAGCCCATCAGTGCAGTCTCATCAGTGTACATCAATGAAGGAGAAAAATTTCCTTTTTTCTAAATTTTCGAAATATTAACCACTTTCCTACCGCCCACCATCAAATGACGTCCTTGGCTTTGTGCGGTGACATCTGAATGATGCCTGCAGTTGCAGGCATCATTCAGATATCATTCTTTTCAGCCGGCGATTCTGTGCACGATAAAAATGATCATAGCGGCAGTTCCACCGCTTGATCGTTCTTAACTGCCGCCATCCGGTGCTTCTCCGGGTTCTCCCGTGCCATCTGGGGCTCGGAGAATGAATTGGCGGGCGCCGGATGGGAAGCATAGAGATGACTGGTGACTAGATGGTCACCAGTCATCTCTATGACCGTCGGAGGCCCGGGCGCGACGTTATGACATCACGCCGGGTTCCCGTATGTAAACAAAGCCATGATCTCGGCTGTCAGCATGAGATCGGTGATTTTTTTTGACCGATCTCATGCTTTCCAGCCTGGAGGAGAGATGTGGGGTCTTATTGACCCTGCATCTCTCCATAAAGAGGACCTGTCACAATAGATTCCTATTACAAGGGATGTCTACATTCCTTGTAATAGGAATAAAAGTGATCAAAAAATCAAAAAAGTTTAAAAAAGAGTAAGAAATACAAAAAAGTAAAAAACAAAAAAAGTAATAATAAAAAAAACCGCCCATGTCCCTGGTAGCTCATGCTCAGAAGCGAACACACACGTAAGTCCCACCCACATATGTAAACGCCGTTCAAACCACACATGTGAGGTATTGCTGCGTGCGTTAGAACGAGTGCAACAATTCTAGCACTAGACCTCCTCTGTAATGCGAAAATGGTAACGTGTAAAAAAAATAAAGCATCGCCTAGGGAGATTTTTAAGTACTGAAGTTTGGTGTCATTCCATGAGTGTGCGCAATTTTAAAGTGTGACATGTTAGGTTGATGAAGACCGGGACCCCGCTAGCAAAAGAGCTGGAAGAAGATAGCGGGGCACCCGGCAGAAAGACCCCCGAAGTCGGAAGAAGACGATGAAGACCGGGACCCCGCTAGCAAAAGAGCTGGAAGAAGATAGCGGGGCGCCCGGCAGAAAGACCCCCGAAGTCGGAAGAAGACCCCCGGAGCTGCCTAATAAATTACTTTAAAAACCTGTGTTGTGCTTTTTATTGACTTTTTTTCCACCAGGTGAATGGGTAGGGGTACGATGTACCCCATACTCATTCACATAGGGTGGGGGGCCGGCATCTGGGGGCCCCCTTATTAAAGGGGGCTCCCGGATTCCGAAAAGCCCCCCGCCCGCAGACCCCGACAACCAACGGCCAGGGTTGTCAGGAAGAGGCCTTTGTCCCCATCAACATGGGGGCAGGTGCTTTGGGGTGGGGGAGCGCAGGGCGCCCCCTGCCCCAAAGCACCCAAGATAACTTCACACATATGTTCCACACACCCCTTAGGGGTTTAAACTCACCACAATGATGAAAAAACTGTGCCTCAACGATATCCAAAACGAACTGCTCAGTCAGTGTGTCTCAGCAAACTGTCGCGAACCTTAGGCAGGTGTCCTTTTGGTGAAGGACTACTCATCGTGTGCAAAGTGTTTTTGACTAATTTTTCCCACCTCTTATAGACTCTCATTGGATACATATTACGGACTTTTTTATGCTTAGTCATAGGTTCTTTTGCTCCATCCATGTTCTTTCCACTTTTGTATTGCTATATATTTATTCATAAGTCGGCTTTTATTAACTGATTTTAGCGCTGCTTTGATGCAATTTTTACTGTCTCTTGTTATACAGTTTTTTGACACATCACTTGGTTTACAATTTTTATTATTTTTAAGTGGCTGCTGTTGGACACCTAGGGGCTGATTTACCAAACGTTTGCGCCATGAGTATTGGCGCATCTGCGTGCGCAATGGCTGTTTTGGTATTTACAAAACATTAGTGCCAGTATCGCAGCCCTATTTCCCATTTACTATAGTGTTCTCTGCGCCCGGGAGGAGGCGCTCAGTGCACTACTATGGACCTGGCGCCAGCAAAATTACATTTCTAAAGGAAAAAAAAGGCATTTAAAAGCAGCCGCGGCTATAATGAATTGTCGGCTCCCGGCAATATAGAGAAAAGTCATAGAAAGTCTTTGCTAACCAAAAAAAAAAAGCGTGGGGGTCCCCCAGAATTCAATTACCAGGCCCTTCAGGTCTGGAATGGATATTAAGGGGAACTCCGCTGCAAATAAAAAAAAAAATGACGTGCGGGTTCCCCCCAAATATCCAAACCAGGCCCTTCAGATCTGGCATGGATTTTAAGGGGAACTCCACCCCAAATTTTCTTAAAAAATGGCGTGGAGTTCCCCCAAAAATCCACACCAGACCCTTATCCGAGCACATAACCTGGCCGGCCGCAGGGGAAAAGGGGAGGACGAGAGAGCGGCCCCCCCTCCCTCCTGAACCGTACCAGGCCACATGCCCTCAACATGGGGAGGATGTCCCCATGTTGATGGGGACAAGGGCCTCATCCCCACAACCCTTGCCCTCTGGTTGTGGGGGTCTGCGGGCGGGGGGCTTATCGGAATCTGGATGACCCCTTTAACAAAGGGGACCCCCAGATCCCGCCCCCCCTGTGTGAAATGGTAATGGGGTACAAATGTACCCCTACCATTTCACAAGGAAAGTGCCAAAAATGTAAGAAATGACAAGAGACGGTTTTTGACAATTCCTTTATTAATGTCTTTTCTTTTCTTCCATCTTCTTCCTTCTTCTTCTTCTTCCATCTTCTTCTTTTCTCCATTCGGGTTTCTTCCTCCATCTTCCTCTTCATCTTTATCTTCATCTTCATCTTCCTTCTTCCTTCCGTGTTCTCGTCCGCATCTTGCCCCGGCGTCTTCCCTTCTTCTTTCTTCTCCGGCCGCTCCGTTTGAATTGGAGGTTCCCGCTGTGCGACGCTTCAGTTCTCCACTTGGTCCGCTAACCACCCGGTGGCTCCGCCCCCCTCTGACACCACGGGGAAAGTCCCCGTGAAATCCATGTGCGTCAGAGGGGGGCGGGGTCACCGGGTGTAAGCGGACCCAGAGGCGAACTGAAGCGTCGCACAGCGGGAACCTCCAATTCAAACGGAGCGGCCAGAGAAGAAAGAAGAAGGGAAGACGCCGGGGCAAGATGCGGACGAGAACACCGAAGGAAGAAGGAAGATAAAGATGAAGAGGAAGATGGAGGAAGAAACCCGAATTGAGAAAAGAAGAAGATGGAAGAAGAAGATGGAAGAAGAAGGAAGAAGATGGAAGAAAAGAAAAGACATTAATAAAGGAATTGTCAAAAACCGTAATTTTTTACATTTTTGACACTTTCCTTGTGAAATGGTAGGGGTACCCCATTACCATTTCACACAGGGGGGGGCGGGATCTGGGGGTCCCCTTTGTTAAAGGGGTCTTCCAGATTCCGATAAGTCCCCCTCCCGCAGACCCCCACAACCACCGGGCAAGGGTTGTGGGGATGAGGCCCTTGTCCCCATCAACATGGGGACATCCTCCCCATGTTGAGGGCATGTGGCCTGGTACGGTTCAGGGGGGAGGGGGGGCCGCTCTCGTCCCCCCTCTTTTCCTGCGGCCTGCCAGGTTATGTGCTCGGATAAGGGTCTGGTGTGGATTTTTAGGGGGACTCCACGCCATTTTTTTTTACATTTGGTGTGGAGTTCCCCTTAAAATCCATGCCAGATCTGAAGGGCCTGGTATGGATATTTGGGGGGAACCCCACGTCATTTTTCAAAAAATTTTGCAGCGGGGTTCCCCTTAATATCCATTCCAGACCTGAAGGGCCTGGTTATGGAATTTGGGGGACCCCCACGCATTTTTTTTTTGGTAAGCAAAGACTTTCAATGACTTTTATCTGTATTGACGGGAACCAGCAATTCATTACAGCCGCAAGGACTTTTAAATGACTATTATTTTACTTTAGAAATGTCATTTTGCTCTCCAACTGTTATAAACATGGAAAACATGTGCTACTTTACGGGCATACTATAGACACCCCCCGGGGATGATATTTAGGGCCAGTTCACACCGGATGCAGTGCAGTGCGTTTTTTTGATGCCTGAAAAACGCAAAGAAAGTTGATCACATTAATGCCAATGGCATAGTTCACACCACTGCAGTCCGTTCCAGTGCATTTCAGAAAGCCAAAAAATAATTGGTCATGCTGCATTTTTTAGGTACAAAACTGTACTGGACCACAGTAAAACACATCAAAAACGCAACGGAACATACCAAAAATGCACTGGAATGCACCGCAACGCACCTAAATGCACCAAAGAAGCACTGCAACACACTTGTCCTAAGTGAAAAGAGGGGGAAAAAACACTGGACTGCATCAAAAATGCCTCAAAAATGCACTGGAATGTGTCAAAAATGCGCATATTCAGAAAAGCACCTAGAACGCACCCAGACTGTGTTTCTATAGTGTGAACTAGGGCCAGTTCACACCATAGAAACACAATCCGGATGCGTTCCAGGTGCTTTTCTGCATGCACGTTTTTCATGCGTTCCAGTGCATTTTTGGTAAGTTTTTGATGCAGTCCAGTGCTTTTTTTTCACCCCTCTTTTTTAATAACCATAGATAAGGACAAGTGTGTTCCAGTGCGTTTTTTGTGCATTTAGGTGTGTTCCTGTGCATTCCAGTGCGTTTATGATGCGTTTTGATGCGTTCCAGTACAGTCCAGTGCAGGTAAAATGCAGCATGTTCTACTTTTTTGGTGGAACTGGAACGCACTGGAACAAACACTGCCATTTAGAACCATATAACCAACTTTCCATGCATTTTGGATGCATAAAAAACGCAATGCACTGCATGTGGTGTGAAATGGCCCTTAAGCAATTTGGCATATTTAAAGGCACTTCTCCTTGTTTTGTTTTTGGTGTTTTCCAAATTGGTGACATTGATATATGTCCCTTAGGGTGGGACCTGGGCCCCCATTTTAAGGCCAATAACTAGAAGATAAGCCAGCCAAGTGGGGACTAGCAAAATTAACAAGTCAGTTCCCATAGACTGCAATGGGATTTGTTGGTGGGGGGAGGGGTGATTGTCCCATCTCTAATTTTGTAGCATGCTGGATGATGTGCTTAATTTTGGACGGGGGGAGGGGGGGGTTATTTTTTGCTAGCTGCATTGGTGTTGTTCTGCACATGGCCAGCCAGTTATTTATTTTTTTGGCGTGCTTTTTGTGTGTGAACAGCGCTTGGATATTTCTGGGCATGCTCAGAGAGTGTTTTTATGGGTTAGAAATTGAAGGACATCCTTAACAGGTGTACCCACTTTGAATTTCAGTCTCTACATTGAGTGAACTTGCATTTTGGGTGTTTCATGGACTGTGCATGTGTTTTCAATTGCCTCATTAGCACACAAACATATGTTATATAAAGCTCACAGAGCATTCGGTCGATTGCCCTGAGAAGGTGTGTGTGTGTGTGTGTGTGTGTGTGTGTGTGTGTGTGTGTGTGTGTGTGTCCTTATCGAGTTTGTAACACATGTATTTTATTTGTTATGTCTTTGCAAAACAGGTGTTTGGTTTATTTTGTGGATTGTATATTTTTTGTGTGGGGGAAATGTTCCCCTGAAATAATTCTGATGTTGTTAATGTGTGTTGTTTGTTCACTTTGATTTAATTGTCTGCTGCATTTTTTTGGCCAAAAATTGCTCAAGATGTTGAGAGTGTAACTGTTTCAAATTGACCATGTTTTTTATTTTGCCTTCCCTTTTTGTTTTGTTGAACAATAAAATTAGATGCAAAATTTTGATGTTTGTTTTGTGTTTTCTTTGCAACAAATGTGACAGCTGATTGGCATGTCAAAACAAAACAGGTGTGATTTGTCTAATCTGGTGCCTTCATGGTAGTATATGCATGTATTGTGTGCTGCCATGGAAAGTCACCAGGAAATGAAAAATACAGAGCCGTAAGTATTCAATTTTCCTTTTTTTACTGCAGTGGTTCTCAGCCTCAGTCCTCAAGTACCCCCAACAGGACATGTTTTGTGAATTTAGCTTATCGAGAATTGCTGTCCAAAAATCAAAACCATTGACTGTGATTTAAAGCACATGTGCAAGATGAAGGAAAACCTGCAAACATGGTCTGTTGGGGGTACTTGAGAAGCACTGATTTAGAGCACTGCACTTAAAAATAGCTCAAGGCCATACAATTCTAATTGTGGGCATTTTGAGGGAAACGAAGTAAGTGTTAGAACCCCTGCGTGTGTTTTTTTTTAGAATTTTTATTTTTATTTTTTTGTAGTTTGGCCTTGGTCTCCTTTTCTTAACATTGGCTTCACTTCCTGTCACACAGCTAAACAGGAAGTGAAGGTAAAACCCTACCAATGGCTTTTCTTGGGGACACACAGATCAATCTAACTAGTGTCCCCATTAAGCAAATTGCACTTTGTGTACACCCCAAATCATTGGGTAGTTTGGGGTTTAGTAAAGACAAATCCACTCTGCAGTAAAAGTGTAGCTGCTGAAAATCTCCAGGGAAAGTACTGGTGATTGGATGTTACAATCATGTAAAAGCAAAGATGTTTTTACTCTTTCGTCCATGGACCGACACAGCTTCTCTATTGACAAAGTGGGTATTATCCGTTAATTAGGAGTGACTAGGCAGAAAAACTTGTAAAAAGTGTTGCATCACACCTTCTACAGTACCGCCCAGGGGGCGGACCCTCTGGGTATAACCTCTCAGTCTGCATCTTCGCAGATCAGTTTTTTTTCGGTCTAGCAAGGAGTAGGACATGGCTCCCTTCGGGCCCATTGGTCCGGGGGAAAAAATATATATATATTTTTTTTTTCATTTGTTGTTTCCTGCGATCTTCGATCAACTGCCGACTGGGTGACAGGCTGGATCCTCGATCCTTGTAGTCTCCCCAGTTTCGGCCATCGAGCGTGTGCCGACCCTAGCTACGCGCTGGGTTTTCCACGACATGCCCGTCGCTCCACGGGTGGCCGGTGAGGCTACGCTCCAGGGCCTGCATCGGACCGCTTAGCTTCAGCTGACCTTACGGCCGAGTCGCAGCAGCCTGGCTGGTGAGCTTACGCTCCAAGGCTTGCATCGGACCGCTCAGCTTCGGCTGACCTTACGGCCGAGTCGCAGCAGCCTGTCCGGTGAGCGTCACGCTCCAGGGCATACATATGATCGTCCCTTTTGGGTCCAATCACAGCATGCCTGGCCAACAGTCACCTTCCGTGCGCGGACGATGACCTGTTTGGAATGTCTTCCAGCATAATACATGCAGGATAGGTAAGTAAAACTCCCCTGCCTCGGCTGGATGATTTAGCTGGACATTCCTGGAGAGATCAAGTAAGTGGTTGGGGCCCCTTTCTTCCCTCTCTCCCTGCCTTTCCCTCCTCCATGAGCTTCTAGCTAAAGGTTGCTGGGTGCTGGGGGTCACCTAGGGGGTTCCACTGGAGCGGGGCTGGCTGTAACTAACATTTAAAAGAAATGTCATTTCTGCTTACCTGTGTTTGTGTGCTTCCTCCTCCATGCTGTCGGCGGCCATTTTGAGGTGGTCCATGCCGAGTTCGGCCTCTTGTGACTGCCCGGCGGCCATCTTCCTGTGGTTCGGCCACACCCACTAGCCCCTATCAGCTGATCGGTGGCCATGTTTGTCCACCCTGTATGCATATATTGCCGTTCGGCGGCCATCTTTTTGTGGGCTATGGCTGCTTGACCTCTTTGGTCCGCGGCCATTTTCTTAGAGCCCACATTATCTTCCATACAGACGTTTTTGGCAACCATTTTGCGAGAGCCTCTGGCCTCTAGGGTGCATTACACTGGTGCGAAAATTCACACAGGAAATGCTGATAAAAGAAGCAGACTGACACAGCAGCAGTGGGACAGCATCACAGGCGCAGCACACAGCAGCATAGCAGTACCGGTCCAGGGTGGTGAGTCCTCTGGGTGACCCAGCATCTCTGCAGCGCAGGAGGGTGGCCTATTGATATCTTGCCTGGAGCCCTGTGAGTGTCAGCGCGTGGTCAGCATGGCATCTGAGCCAGATGTCTTCTCCCCTGAAACACCAGATTTAGCAGCTGGTGCCCCTGAGGTGTCTATGAACGCTATGCCGGCAATCCTAGAGGCGTTTGCTGCCAGGGTGGAAGCAACACACGGGAATACAGGGGGTAGTAAACGCCCCGTCCCCTGCAAGCTTCTGGGGATAATTCTGGTGCAGAACCAGGTCCAGCTACGGCTCGGGGCCCAGATTCTGACGCATCAGAGACTGCAGACCGTGACCGGACAGTGAGGATGACTCAAAGTCCAGGTCAGTACGCGAGACGGCTTTGGTATCTGACCTTATTACTGCAGTGCGGGATATGCTAAAATTGGAAAATACTGCAGAAGCAGCAGAGACTCCGGTCCACTTGGGTTTCATAGACCTGCCCGCACTGCTAAGGTGTTCCCTTGTGTGTCTTTTGATAAACTCTTATTCAAGGAATGGGAGAACCCACTGAGGGTCTTTACAGCCCAAAGAGGTTTGCGGTACGGTACCCCTTTGAGGAGAGTTTTCTGAAGAAATGGACCTCTCCCCCCTATAGTGGACCCTCCGGTGTCCAGACTTAATAGAGCCACCACTATTCCAGTAGAAGGGGCTCCTGTTTTCAAGGACCCTGTGGATAAGAAGGCTAAAGCACTCGCTTGCTACCTATACTCAGTGGTAGGCTCGGCAGTACGCCCGGCATTGGCGGGGGCCCTAGTGTCTCACACACTTACTGAATGGGCAAGATTGCTACTCCAGGGGTTAAGGAGCGAGATGCTCCTCCTGATGAGATAACATTGGCCGACCAGTTGGTCCAGGGCCTTAGGTTTGTCTGCGAGTCAGACATGAATACTATTCCCCTGCTGTCTAAAACTTTGGTTTATGCAGTAGCAATACGCCGCCTGATCTGGCTAAAAGGCTGGTCTGCGGACCAGACTTCCAAGAAAGCCCTGTTGGATCTGCCTTTTAAGGGCGACAGACTTTTTGGGGCTCTCTGGATGACATCATCAAGGATGCCACAGGAGGTAAAGGCACTTTGCTTCCCCAAATTAGCAAGGGTAAGGGGCCATGCCAAGGGCAAGGGCCCTCCTTTACTGCACGCAAGCGTTTTTTTTGTCCCCCTAGGGCGACAGGGAAAAGACCCCAGGCCGATAAAGCGCCTGCCCAAGGACAAAAGCGTCCTTGGTCCCGCAGACCCAACAAGCCTGCGGACAAATCTGCGTCCACATGAAGGTCCGCCCCCACCCAGCTCTCGGGTGGGGGGACGTCTTCGCAAATTCGCGACTCAGTGGACTGCTCTAGTCTCCGACAGGTGGGTTTGCGAAGTAATCTCCTCAGGCTACAAGATAGAATTTCTCTCTTGTCCACCGGACAGATTCATCACCTCCAATCTCCAGCTACTACCGACCCGTCGGGAGGCCCTGTATGGGGCGGTCCAGGGTCTACTGGAACGCGGGGTAGTTATTCCAGTTCCAGAACAGGAACGGGGTCAGGGTTTTTACTCAAATCTGTTCATTGTGCCGAAGAAGGAGGGGGTTCGGCCAATCTTGGATCTCAGAGCCCTCAATTGCTTTGTGAAAGTACAAAGATTTCGGATGGAGTCGGTTCGATCTGTAGTCACGGCTCTCCATCCGGGGGACTTTCTGGCCTCCTTGGACTTCAAGGACGCATACCTGCATGTCCCCATATACTCCAGACACCAGAGATTTCTGCGATTTGCTATCGGGAAGAACCACTACCAGTTTGTGGCCCTCCCGTTTGGCCTTGCCTCAGCACCCAGGACGTTCACCAAGGTGCTCGCTCCGATTCTGGCACTTCTAAGACAGCGGGGTATCGCTATCACAGGTTACTTGGATGACCTTCTGCTGAAGGCCCCTTCAAGCTCAGAATTAGAGGTGAGAGTTTCCATTACCTGTCAGACTCTTCGAGACTGTGGTTGGATACTAAACACGCAAAAGTCAGTATTGGTGCCGACTCAACGCCTAGTGTACCTGGGGTTGATTCTGGATTCCTCAGAGGCAAAGGTATTCCTCCCTGTGGAGAAGTTGTAGACCCTCCGGGCTGCAGTACGGCAGCTGACTTCCAGGAATTGGTCGTCACTCCGTTTTTGCATGCGAGTGTTGGGCCTCATGGTAGCCTCCTTCAAGGCGGTCCCATATGCTCAATACCACACTCGAGTGTTACAGAAGGAAGTTCTGTCCAGATGGAACAGATGCCCTTCATCTCTGGATTATCAAATCCGAGTGAGCCACCTAGTCAGGAGATCCCTGGTATGGTGGCTGACAGCACCGGCTCTAATGGCCGGGAAGTCATTTCTTCCGGTTTACTGGATAGTGATCACGACGGACGCCAGCCTTACAGGTTGGGGAGGAGTCTGGGGTGTCCAGTCGGCGCAAGGTCGCTGGACCCCAGAGGAAGCCCTCCTGCCGATCAATGTCCTGGAGATCCGGGCGATCAAGCTGTGCCTCTTCAAATGGTCTCAGAGGCTGCAAGGGCGTCCAGTCAGGATCCAGTCAGACAACGCCACAGCAGTGGCATATGTCAATCATCAGGGAGGAACAAGAAGCTCAGCTGCAGCATCGGAGATCGCTCGCATCCTGAAGTGGGCAGAGAGGAGCGTACCGGCACTGTCGGCCGTGTACATTCCGGGTGTGGAAAACTGGCAGGCGGACTACCTGAGCCGCCAGATGCTGGACCAGGGAGAATGGTCCTTACACCCGGAGGTGTTCCAACTCCTCTGCCAAAGATGGGGCACGCCAGATGTAGATCTTCTGGCTTCCCGACTCAATCGGAAGGTATTGAGATTTGTGGCCCGGTCAAGAGACCCATGGGCAGACGCAACGGACGCGTTGGTAGCATTGTGGGGTCAGTATCGGCTAATCTATGCCTTCCCTCCCTTAAGGCTTCTTCCTCTTCTGCTCCGCAGAGTGGAGTTAGAGGGAATTCCAATGATCCTAATCGCTCCAGATTGGCCTCAGCGTCCTTGGTACGCCGATCTAGTACGTCTGGTAGCAGACGTCCCCTGGCGCCTACCACTACGGAAGGACCTGCTATCGCAAGGTCCCATATTCCATCCTGCTTTACAGTCATTGGCTTTAACGGCATGGCTGTTGAGAACCAGGTACTGAGAGACCGGGGCCTGTCAGACTCAGTAATCTCTACTATGAGAAGTGCTCGAAAACCGTCCTCTAGGAAGGTCTATCACCGCACTTGGAGGGCCTACATCTCCATGTGTGAGGAAATGAAATGGCATCCGCGTACCTATTTGGTTTCCAGAATCCTGCTGTTTTTACAGCATGGGGTGGACCAAAGGCTTGCCCTAAGTACGATTAAGGGACAGATACGACTCACTCTCTCGTGAGTACATTTGTGCAGGGGGTCCGACATGTGGCCCCTCCGGTCCGTCCCCCGTACCTCCGTGGGACTTGAACCTGGTCCTCTCGGTGCTCCAGAAGGCACCGTTTGAGAATATTAGAGATATTCCCCTGTTGACACTTTCTCAGAAAGTGGTCTTTTTGGTGGCTGTTACATCAGTTAGACGAGTCTCTGAGCTGGCAGCCTTGTCCTGCAAGGCTCCCTACTTGATTTTCCACAAGGATAAGGTGGTGCTGCGGCCGCAGCATTCCTTTCTTCCGAAAGTCGTTTTGGCTTTTCATCTCAACGAAGACATTGTACTTCCATCCTTGTGTCCTCAGCCGTCGAATCCTAAGGAGTCGGCGTTGCATTCCTTGGACGTTGTCCGAGCTTTGAGAGTATACCTATCTGCTACTTCCCTGTTCCGGAAGTAAGACTCACTGTTTGTTTCGGTGGCTGGTCCCAAGAAGGGCCAAGCAGTCTCATCGGCCACCATCTCTAGGTGGATCCGACAGTAATCCAGGCTTACGCCTTAAAGGGTCAAGCGCCCCCCCCCTTCCCGGTCACGGCGCATTCGACCAGGGCAATAGGTGCCTCTTGGGCTTTCCGACATCAAGCGTCTGTTTCCCAATTATGTAAAGCGGCGACTTGGTCGTCCGCTCACACTTTCACAAAATTCTACAAAATTGATGTAGGTGCATCTTCGGATGCCTCTTTCGGCCGCAAGGTTTTACAAGCGGCTGTTTAGAGTTGCAGCTCCTCCGTTGGAGGAGTGCTGTTTTGTGTTTTGGGGTGAAGTTTGTTTTTATGCTGTTACCACCCCTCGTTTTTTCTCTGACACTGCTTTGGGACGTCCCACTTTGTCAATAGAGAAGCTGTGTCGGTCCATGGACGAAAGAGTAAATAGGATTTTTTACTCACCGTGAAATCCTTTTCTCTGAGTCCATGGACCGACACAGCACCCACCCCTCCTTTTAAGTTTGTACTGCTTTTTGACGAACTGATCTGCGAAGATGCAGACTGAGAGGTTATACCCAGAGGGACCGCCCCCTGGGCGGTACTGTAGAAGGTGTGATGCAACACTTTTTACAAGTTTTTCTGCCTAGTCACTCCTAATTAACGGATAATACCCACTTTGTCAATAGAGAAGCTGTGTCGGTCCATGGACTCAGAGAAAAGGATTTTACGGTGAGTAAAAAATCCTATTTTTTTGGCTTGCATGTCCCCCTCAGATATACAGCAAGTGCACTTGTAGTGCAAAGTAGATTTGCCTTTAGTAAATAAACCCCACAGTCCAAACTACCTAATAAATTGTGGTGTACCCCGCAATATGCTGGAGTGCAATGTGCATAATGGGGAAAGTATTTAGACTGACCTGTGTGTCCCCAAGGAAAGACATTGTTAGGGATTTTCCCTCACTTCCTGTGTGGCTATGTGACAGGAAGTGAATTATTTGGAAGGATTAAGTGGCCAAATTATTTAGTTTAACTTTTCAAAGACTCATTCCTAAGTTGAATTGTGATGCATGTCAATGGCCCATTTAGACTCTCTTTAATCACTTGAGATCAGCGCTATAACTGATCGACGGCCACAGCATGGTCCTCAATTGCCGGGAGTCCGTCAATAAATGTCCTCCCCTTTGCGTGCGCTGTGGTCACAGAGTCACTGAGACTCAGGTAATGACAGATCCGAGTAAGGGGCCGATCCCTGCCCTTTACTATGTGATCAGCTGTCAGCAAATGACAGCTGATCACGTGATGTAAACAAAATCTGGGTAATGGTTTTTGTTTTCTCCTTGTGCTGACAGCGTGAGCATAAAAAAAAGGCAATCACCGGCTT
Organism: Rana muscosa; assembly: GCA_029206835.1. Classification (NCBI taxonomy): domain Eukaryota; kingdom Metazoa; phylum Chordata; class Amphibia; order Anura; family Ranidae; genus Rana; species Rana muscosa. The sequence continues at coordinate 335,386,774 of CM055123.1, read as the reverse complement.
ATGTGCAAGGGACATGGGGCCCGAAGAGGAAGAGGCAATTCTGCATCATCTGTGACAATTAGTAGCCCCTGCCAGTGCCACCTATCAATGCCCACCACTGGTGCCAATCAGTGGCACCTAGCAGTGCTGCCCATCAGTGCCCATCACTGCCAACTATCATTGCCACCTAGCAGTGAGAAGCTAGTTGGCACTTCTCACTGCCCACCAGTGCCCACCAGTGCCAAATAGCAATGCCACCTCTCAGTGCCCACCCTTGCCACCTTATCGGTGCCCATCAGTGCAGTCTCATCAGTGTACATCAATGAAGAAGAAAAATTACCTTTTTTAAAAATATTAACCAGTTTCCTACCGCCCACCGTCAAATGACATCCTTGGCTTTGTGCAGTGACATCTGAATGTTGGGTGCAGTTGCAGGCATCATTCAGATATCATTCTTTTCAGCCAGCGATTCTGTGCACAATAAATCCGATCATAGTGGCAGTTCCGCCGCTTGTTCGTTCTTATAGGTGGGGGGAGGGGACGCTCCCCCCCCTCTTGCCACCATCCGGTGCTTCTCCGGGCTCTCCCGTGCCATCTGGGGCTCGGAGAACAATTTGGAGATGACTGGTGACCAGATGGTCATCAGTCATCTCTATGACCGTCGGAGGCGCGGGCACGACGTTATGACATCACGCCGTGTTCCCGTATGTTAACCAAGCCGTGATCTCGGCTGTCAGCATGAGATTGGTGATTTTTTTGGAACAATATCATGCTTTCCAGCCTGGAGGAGAGATGCCAGGTCTTATTGACCCTGCATCTCTCCATAAAGAGGACCTGTCACACACATTCCTATTACAAGGGATGTTTACATTCCTTGTAATAGGAATAAAAGTGATCCGCAAAAATTTAAAAAAATAAAAAAAGAGTAAGAAATACAAAAAAGTAAAAAAAAATAAAAATAAAAAATAAGAAAAAACGCCCATGTCCCTGGTAGCTCGCGCTCAGAAGCGAACACACACGTAAGTCCCGCCCACATATGTAAACGCCGTTCAAACCATACATGTGAGTTATTGCTGCGTGCGTTAGAACGAGTGCAACAATTCTAGCACTAGACCTCCTCTGTAATGCCAAAATGGTAACGTGTAAAAATTTTAAAGCTTCGCCTAGGGAGATTTTTAATTACTGAAGTTTGGTGTCATGCCATGTGTGTGCGCAATTTTAAAGCGTGACGTGTTAGGTATCTATTTACTCAGCATAACAACATCTTTCACATTATACCAAAAAATTGGCCGTAATTTTACTGTTTTGTAATATTTTTAGCAAACAAAAGGCGTTTGCAAATTTATTGCGCAAATACCGAGCGAGATAAAAATTTGCAATGACCGCCATCTTATTCCCTAGGGTGTCTGCTCCAAAAAAATATATAATGTTTGGTGTTTTGAAGTAATTTTATAGCCATAAATTTATGATTTTTACATGAAGAAGAGAAGTGCCAGAATAGGCCCAGTGCTGAAGTGGGTAAAATATCAATATATATTTTTTTAAACTCGGTCTTTTGTATTTATAGAAAAAAACTAAAACTAAAACACAAAGGTGATCAAATAGCACCAAAAGCAAGCTCTATTTGTGTGCCAACAAATAAAACATTTTCATTGGGTTACAGTGTTGTATGAGCGCGCAATTGTCATTAAAAGTGCATCAGCGCTGAAATGTGAAACTTGGTCTGGGCAGTGCACAAGTGGTTAATATAAGGCTACATGCACACGGACGTTTTTCAAGCCGCTTGTTTGAGCGTTTTTTGCAGCTTAAAAACATCTCTCCATGTTAGCCTATGGCCTCATGGCCACCATGGCGTTTTTGAGCTGTAAATGGCATAGGCGTTTTTAGGTCCCATGTAGACGGGACGCTGGTGCAAAGTGTTCAGAAGTAAGGTTGAAAGTGGCGTTTAGAAAGGCCCGCTTTGTGGCGTTTGCATGCCGTGTTTTACCACATTTGCGTGTATATCATAAGGAGCCGCCCTAAGCTCCAAAAACAGTATTATTTACGATTTTAGCTATTTAGTGAGACCAGAGTGATATGAGCAGCTGAGAGCAGCAGTGTAGTTGTATTTAGCGTGTCACTTGCCACGTCAGCTGCCCCAAGTTGTGGATTGTCCACAATGCAATGGAAGCAATTGCATTTATATATATATATATATATATATATATATATATATATATATATATATATAGGAAGGCTAGTATGCTAGCCTGAAATTATGGGAGGAGTTCGAGGGGTACTTATACAGACCATCCACCAGGGTCAGTGTCGGCTGTAGTGCGCGGTATTCGTCGTCATCAGCCGACGCCTTACGACTCGCAACGTTCGTGTAGTTGCTTTCGTACCTTCCAGCTTCGCTCGCAGTTGATCGTATCCCCGCTCGCGGTCGCAGGTAGGACCGGCCGTTACTGTTCGTACGAATCGTAGCGCCGGTACACGTTTCTTCTTTTACAAAACCAGTGACCACACTGGCAACCAGGCCTGGATGCTTTCCTAAATGTACATAATATAACTGAGTACTAACAGTCTAGGTAAAGTTGATCCAGGGTAAATCCGATTGCCTCTCGGGGGACCGGGAAGGAATTTTTTCCCCTGCTGTAGCAAATTGGATCATGCTCCGCTGGGGTTTTTTGCCTTCCTCTGGATCAACTGTGGGTATAGCATTGGGTATATGGGATTGCACGATATTTTTATTTTGTTTATTTTATTATTTTAGTGTATTAGTGCAGGGGGCACTACAGGGTTCCACACCAGACTCATTACACTGCCTGACTCATTCCAAAACTACCCAGTCAAACTCCTGCATACCCTCACAGGAGTTCTCCCGATGGTTTAGAAATCTTGTGAGATCTAAGAAATCCAAGAGAGGTCTTTAAAACCTTGACGTGCCCATAACCGTGAAGAAAGTAGGAAAACCGGCACAGTTCATCTCCTTCCTGGTAATCGTTCTAGACAAACGCGCCATGCGGGCCAGCCCACCTCTCGGTAGATTGACCCGCGTCAGGACAGTCATCCATACGTCTACCGACACGCAGGGGGGCACTAACCCACAGCTACAATCCCTACTGGGCATGCTCAAACCACGATGAGGATCGTCCCTCAAGGGCGTTCCTTTATCGCACGCTTCTTAGTGTTCCTCTCCCAGGCACGAGACGTTGACCAAGTCATTAAGCTAGACGCAGCCTCCGTAGCAGGAGCTGGCCATGGGGGACCAATTCCTTGAGACCGGATAGGTAGACCCTTGTTTATCCCATCAGCATCCTCTTCGTCACCTCAGATGACCACGGACGCAGCAGCTTCCACAAGCTTCGCTGCAATTTTTGGCCATCATTGGTTTCAGGAGATCTGATCCATCAGAGATGCTCACAATTCCGCTTTTTAGTCAGTCCTCCTCTCTATTTGAGATCTACCCCATAGTCGCAGCAACACTAGTACGGGGCAGCCCCGGGCAGGACAGACCGCCATGTTCGCCACAGACAACCAGGCTACAGCCACAGTCATTAACAAAGGCAGGTCAATAAATCATTATCCGTCATGTCCTTCCCACGCAGGCTGTTGCTACTTTCCCTACAACGTCAGCTCAGTAGCCTCAGGGTCCACATCCCTGGCCAATGCAACACCTCGGCCGACGCGCTATCCCGCCTAACCATGCCACATCCTTTCACAGAAGCCCGGAGCCGACTCGTCCATGTCCGGCATCCCACATTAGTCCCAACCAACTTTGGAATCGGATAACACCTCCATGGTGCTACCTCCCTCATCAATGCATCCTGATCTGCCAACACACTACAGGTGGCGGCAACCACACTCCAGTACCGAACGCTTACCAGTGACCAGCACCATTCTCCGGGACATGTCTGCTATCCTTCACGTTCCCCCTTCAGTCTATGGCCCAGCCTGGTAAATCAAGCAGCCATTTACCTAGCCTTGTTACGGTCTCACGGCCCGGCGAATTACTATCGCCAGCCCTAAATGCCAAGTACTACTCAGGCACCACCCGCCTCGCCACCAAAGTCATTTCATCCTACACCCGACGGTATCGGAAACAATACAACCCGGTCCCGGAGTAGACATTAAACCTTTCAGGACACATAACGCCATGGACGTTCTGGTGCAATCGGTAAACTCGGCTGTCCGATCCATCAGAGGACAGCCCTCTACTACCTTTCCCAACTGAACCCCTAAGCGGGAAACAGTGCATCAGCCACGTCAGAACACCCCTGAGCATCTCGGGCCTTAACCCAGGGTGTTACTCAGGACTTGCTTTCGCATTAGAGCAGCCCCAACAACATCACGAAACAGAGTTCCTGACCACGCAATAAGGAAGATGGGCAGGTGGAAATCCTTGTGTTTCGCCCGACACATTCCCGATCCTCAGGCAGAAATATCACGAGCCTTTAACAGTCTCGCTCTATAGTGGTTTACCTGTCATAATAGAACAATTCCTTCCTAACCTTGTGTGACTTTTTGGCCCCTTTATTTGGCATACCGTACAAAAGGCCAGGCCACACTTCAGGTCTTATTTGTGTTGTTAGTCTTGTGACGTGTTTATGTGATCCATATCTCTTCAGACAGAGGGCTCCGACCATAAATAGGAAGGCTAGTATGCTAGCCTGAAATTATGGGAGGAGTTCGAGGGGTACTTATACAGACCATCCACCAGGGTCAGTGTCGGCTGTAGTGCGCGGTACCCACCCACCCATATCTCCCTTTTCTAGGGCACTCCTCTACAACCAATTCTCAGCAGAATTATCTATTACTTCTATTCAGGTATGGCCCCTTTATTTGGCATACCGTACAAAAGGCCAGGCCACACTTCAGGTCTTATTTGTGTTGTTAGTCTTGTGACGTGTTTATGTGATCCATATCTCTTCAGACAGAGGGCTCCGACCATAAATATATATATATATTGTGGGGGGGGTTAGCTCGGCAGCGGGTATGTGTGACCCCCGGGATGGGCTCCCCACCCAAAAACAGGCCCAGCAGACGGAGGTTGTGGTTTTCAAAATCAAAAAGGTGCGGTTTATTTTCTATTTACAGTGACAAAAACACAGCAAGGCAAAAAAAACATAAACAAAATAAATCCTGGTCAACTTGACCTCTGACTAAACTTACAGGTTTCCTAACTAACGACTGGGATCAGCCTAGTGCTGTCCTAGTCCCTGGTTTTAAATGTCCAAGCAAAATATAGCCACACAGGCTTTCTCTCACCGCACAGGGGTTCACTCTCCCTAGACAGTCCACACAGGTCTGCTTCCAGGCATGAGCTAACATCTAATGAAGCTGGGAGTTCTTATAGAGGCCTAAATGAGCTGACAAGCTTCAGCTGGTCTCATCAACTCCCTGTCTGCACGACGCCCAGCCCTCTCCCTAGAGGTATGAGTCATCCATGAGCCCACTAGCCTTATACAACTCTCCACCTAGTTGTATAAGTCGGCGTAAAGCCTGAATCTGGGCGAAATATATCTACCCCCCTGGATGCAACCAGGTGACTTTACCTTCCTGCTGTCACATACCCCCCCCTCTTGTTTTAACCTCGGGGTTGGAACACCAGCAATCAGGCATTCATGTACTCGAGACAAAGCATCCACATTCCCCATTTGAATGCCAGGGCGATGCTTTACTGTGAAGTTGAATTCCTGGAGGGCCAGGAACCACCTATTCACTCTTCTATTTGTTTCTTTGTTTTGAGCCATCCACTTTAACGGAGCGTGATCCGTAACCATGTCAAAGTGCCTACCTAGCAGGTAGTACCGAAGGGAATCTAGAGCCCACTTCACCGCTAAACACTCCTTTTCAACGGTGGCGTAATTTACCTCATGGGACTTCAACTTCCTGCTGAGGTAAATGACTGGGTGCTCTTCCCCGTTCCAGACCTGGGACAATACTGCTCCTAACCCCACATCTGACGCATCACTTTGTACGACAAAGTCTTTAGAGAAGTCGGGTGAGTACAACACTGGCTGGCTACATAAGGCTTGTTTCAAGAACTGGAATGCTGCCTCAGCCTCGGGGGTCCATTTAATCATGACCGACCCTTTCCCCTTCGTCAGGTTGGTTAGGGGCACAGCCTTAGAAGCAAAGTGGGGAATGAATCGCCGATAATACCCAGCGATTCCCAGAAAGGCTCGTACCTGCTTCTTGCTGTTGGGACGTGGCCAACTCTGGATGGCCTCGACTTTGTTGAGTTGGGGTTTTATTACTCCCCTCCCAATGGTGTACCCAAGATATTTGGCCTCCTCCTGCCCAATGGTACACTTCTTGGGGTTAGCCGTAAACCCTGCTTCCCGAACAGAGTCCAGGACTGCTTGCACTTTTGGCAGATGTGAGGCCCAATCTGTGCTATGGACAATTATGTCATCCAGGTAAGCCGCAGCATACTTCCGATGGGGCCTCAGCATCTGGTCCATTTTCCGCTGGAATGTGGCCGGCGCATTCTGTAACCCGAACGGCATTCTTTTATATTGGAACGCCCCGTCTGGGGTTACAAATGCGGTTTTCTCTTTGGCCGACTTGGCCAGGGGGATTTGCCAATACCCTTTTGTGAGGTCAAGAGTCGTCATGTATCGGGCTGTTCCCAGCCGGTCGATCAACTCATCTATACGTGGCATGGGGTAGGTGTCGAATTTTGTAACTTTGTTCAACTGACGAAAATCGTTACAAAATCGCCAGCTCCCATCCGGTTTAGGCACCAACACAATGGGACTAGACCAATCACTTTGGGACTCCTCTATCACCCCTAAGTTCAGCATTTTCTGTACTTCCTCCCGTATTGCCTCCCGTCGGGCCTCTGGGATCCGATAGGGTTTTAACTTCACCCTTTCACCGGGCGGGGTAATAATGTCATGCTCTACCCCAGATGTTTGTCCCGGCAGCTCAGAGAATACCTCCTTGTTGCGAAGCACAAACTCCTTAACCTCCTGTTGTTGGGGTTGTGACAAGGTGGCTGCGATTCCAACCTCAGGAATCACGCAACCAGTTTGAGCTGGTGACCAAGTGTCTGCGACTAGGGACTCTCTATCCCTCCAGGCTTTCAACAGATTAACGTGATAGATCTGTTCGGGCTTTCGCCTTCCTGGTTGTCTGACCTTGTAATTCACTTCGCTCACTTTTTCCATTATCTCGTAGGGGCCTTGCCATTTGGCAAGGAATTTACTTTCAACCGTAGGGACAAGTACCAATATCCTATCCCCCGGGGAAAAGGTACGGGTCTTGGCTCCACGGTTGTACACTCTCTGCTGTGCCAACTGCGCTTGGGCCAAATGTTCCTTCACGATGGGCATTACCTGTGCAATTCGATCTTGCATCAGGGCGACATGCTCAATCACACTCCTGTGGGGAGAACTCTCACTTTCCCAAGTTTCCTTGGCAATATCCAACAGCCCTCTTGGGTGTCTCCCATACAGTAACTCAAAGGGGGAGAATCCCGTAGAGGATTGGGGCACCTCCCTAATAGCAAACATCAAATAAGGAAGTAAACAGTCCCAATCCCTTCCATCTCTATCCACCACTTTCTTCAACATTTGTTTTAGGGTTTTGTTGAATCTTTCAACCAGCCCATCGGTTTGGGGGTGATACACAGATGTACGCAATTGCGTCACTTTGAACAATTTACACAGCTCTTTCATAACCCGGGACATAAAGGGTGTACCTTGGTCCGTAAGCAGTTCTTTACAAATACCCACCCGGCTAAAAACAAGAGATAGCTCTTTGGCTATGGTTTTGGCCGAGGTATTTCTGAGAGGGATCGCTTCTGGATAACGGGTGGCATAGTCCATTATAACCAATATGTACTGGTGCCCCCTAGCGGACTTGATTATAGGACCTACCAAATCCATTGCGATTCTCTCAAACGGGACCTCAATGATGGGTAGAGGGACCAGCGGGCTATGGAAATGTGGCATCGGGGCCGACCTCTGACACACAGGGCAGGAGGAACAATAATTTTCTATGTCCTTCATCACCCCAGGCCAATAGAATCTCTGTAATACCCTCTCTCGGGTTTTCTCTGTCCCCAGATGACCTCCAAGAATGTGCCCATGGGCCAACTCCAACACCAACTTCCTGTAAGGTTTGGGCACCACAAGCTGCTCAACGGTTTCTTCTGCCCTTTTTGCCACCCGATACAGTAGGTCCTTCTCTACGCTGAAGTATGGGTAAGTGCCGGTATTATCTGGGTTCACTAACTCGCCATCTATTTTCACTACGTTTTCCCGTGCCTTTATTAGGGCGGGGTCTTTCAACTGTTCTGTGGCAAAGTTTTCCCTGTGAACCTCAAGATCAGAAAACTCCACAGACGGTAGGTTTTCGTCTGAGGAGGTGGGCTCCTCTCCAGTTTCTTGAGTCTCCCCTGCCAATACTGACAAGGGAAATTCCGGAGAGTCCTCACCACTCTCAGGGGAGTTCTGGCTATCACATTCCTGGTACATAGGGGCACCAGTGGGGGGCTCAGGATCATCCCACAGTTCCCAGAACTTCGGAAAATCCCTTCCCACAATGGCGTCATGCGGTAACTGAGATACTAAGCCCACTGGATGAGAGAGGGTACCTTTGGGGGTCTCGAAACACACTGTAGTCACTGGATACTCTCGGGTGTCCCCATGCACACAAATAACGGCTACCTTGCTATTCCCAGAGACCTCTGTTTTAACTAACTCAGCCTTTATCAGGGTCACAAGGCTACCTGAATCCAGCAATACCACAACATTTCTACCATTAATACACATTTTGCATAAATGTTTCTCAGTTCCCCGAATGGCAGTGCATGCGACTGTCGCACACAGCGACTGACGTCTGCCCGTCAGAAAGTCACACTGCATGGGTTCCTCCAAAACCGGGCAATTTGCTGCAATATGTCCCGCTTTCCGGCAGCGGTAGCAAACGATCCTTCTTGCCGCCTCTTGAGCCGCTGATTTCCCAGGCTGTTCTCGCCAAACTTGGGGTAGAGCTCCCACCCTCTCACTCTCTCCACCCTTACCCCTTGGAATCATCTTATCCGCCCCTGGGGATGGTCTGGTCTTAGGGTGGAAAGTCCGAGTGTCTCTGGAAGAGGCCGTCAGGTTCTCTGTAGCCAAGTATTTCTCCACACGATCCACAAGACCATCGGCCGTCTCTGGGTCTCCATGGCTTACCCACTTTTGGATGGCAGTAGGAAGAGCTCTCAAAAACCGATCCATTACAACACGTTCCACAATCTTTGGTGCGGACAAAGTCTCTGGCTGTAGCCACTTTCTGCTCAGGTGAATGAGATCATACATTTGAGACCTGGGGGGTTTTCCAAGCTGGAAAGTCCAGTTATGCACACGCTGAGCCCGGACAGCCAGGGTGACACCCAGCCTTGCCAATATTTCAGCTTTTAGCATCACATAGTCTTTTGCTTGGTTAGGCTCTAGGTCATAGTAAGCTTTCTGCGATTCACCAGTTAACAGAGGAGCCACTAGTCCAGCCCACTGCTCCTCAGGCCACTTTTCTCTTTCAGCGGTCCTTTCAAATGTGGTCAAAAATACCTCTGGATCATCCTCTCCAGTCATTTTTGTCAATAAACGACTCACCCCAAAGGACGCGGTATTAGTGGGACGGCTTTCCTCACTGGTCTGCGGACGTTGCTGCATTACTGCTTCCATCTGTTGTTGTAGTCTCTGCTCTTGCTTCTGCAACAGGTCTATGAAGCGGGCCTCAGATTGCTGTTGGGCTTGTTGCTGAGCCTCCAGACTCTGTTGTAAAGTTGCAAGGCTCTGTTGATGAGCTTGCTGCTGGGCTGCAAGGCTCCTTTGCAAACCTGCATTTGTCTGCTGTTGATTGGCATTTGCTAGAGCCAGCTGTTTCAGTATCTCCTCCATGCTGGCTTAAAAAAAAACTGCCCGCATTCTCCACCAACTGTGGGGGGGGGTTAGCTCGGCAGCGGGTATGTGTGACCCCCGGGATGGGCTCCCCACCCAAAAACAGGCCCAGCAGACGGAGGTTGTGGTTTTCAAAATCAAAAAGGTGCGGTTTATTTTCTATTTACAGTGACAAAAACACAGCAAGGCAAAAAAAACATAAACAAAATAAATCCTGGTCAACTTGACCTCTGACTAAACTTACAGGTTTCCTAACTAACGACTGGGATCAGCCTAGTGCTGTCCTAGTCCCTGGTTTTAAATGTCCAAGCAAAATATAGCCACACAGGCTTTCTCTCACCGCACAGGGGTTCACTCTCCCTAGACAGTCCACACAGGTCTGCTTCCAGGCATGAGCTAACATCTAATGAAGCTGGGAGTTCTTATAGAGGCCTAAATGAGCTGACAAGCTTCAGCTGGTCTCATCAACTCCCTGTCTGCACGACGCCCAGCCCTCTCCCTAGAGGTATGAGTCATCCATGAGCCCACTAGCCTTATACAACTCTCCACCTAGTTGTATAAGTCGGCGTAAAGCCTGAATCTGGGCGAAATATATCTACCCCCCTGGATGCAACCAGGTGACTTTACCTTCCTGCTGTCACAATATATATATATATATATATATATATATATATATTGTGAGGGGGTTAGCTCGGCAGCGGGTGTGTGTGACCCCCGGGATGGGCTCCCCACACAAAACAGGCCCAGCAAACGGAGGTTGTGGTTTTCAAAATCAAAAAGGTGCGGTTTATTTTCTATTTACAGTGACAAAACACAGCAAAGCAAAAGAAACATAACCAAAATAAATCCTGGTCAAGTTGACCTCTGACTAAACATACAGGTTTCCTAACTAACAACTGGGATCAGCCTAGTGCTGTCCTAGTCCCTAAGTCCCTGGTTTTAAATGTCCAAGCAAATAGCCACACAGGCTTTTTCTCACCGCACAGGGGTTCACTCTCCCTAGACAGTCCACACAGGTCTGGTTCCAGGCATGAGCTAACATCTAATGAAGCTGGGAGTTCTTATAGAGGCCTAAATGAGCTGACAAGCTTCAGCTGGTCTCATCAACTCCCTGTCTGCACGACGCCCAGCCCTCTCCCTAGAGGTATGAGTCATCCATGAGCCCACTAGCCTTATACAACTCTCCACCTAGTTGTATAAGTCGGCGTAAAGCCTGAATCTGGGCGAAATATATCTACCCCCCTGGATGCAACCAGGTGACTTTACCTTCCTGCTGTCACATACCCCCCCCCTCTTGTTTTAACCTCGGGGTTGGAACACCAGCAATCAGGCATTCATGTACTCGAGACAAAGCATCCACATTCCCCATTTGAACGCCAGGGCGATGCTTTACTGTGAAGTTGAATTCCTGGAGGGCCAGGAACCACCTATTCACTCTTCTATTTGTTTCCTTGTTTTGAGCCATCCACTTTAACGGAGCGTGATCCGTAACCATGTCAAAGTGCCTACCTAGCAGGTAGTACCGAAGGGAATCTAGAGCCCACTTCACCGCTAAACACTCCTTTTCAACGGTGGCGTAATTTACCTCATGGGACTTCAACTTCCTGCTGAGGTAAATGACTGGGTGCTCTTCCCCGTTCCAGACCTGGGACAATACTGCTCCTAACCCCACATCTGACGCATCACTTTGTACGACAAAGTCTTTAGAGAAGTCGGGTGAGTACAACACTGGCTGGCTACATAAGGCTTGTTTCAAGAATTGGAATGCTGCCTCAGCCTCGGGGGTCCATTTAATCATGACCGACCCTTTCCCCTTCGTCAGGTTGGTTAGGGGCACAGCCTTAGAAGCAAAGTGGGGAATGAATCGCCGATAATACCCAGCGATTCCCAGAAAGGCTCGTACCTGCTTCTTGCTGTTGGGACGTGGCCAACTCTGGATGGCCTCGACTTTGTTGAGTTGGGGTTTTATTACCCCCCTCCCAATGGTGTACCCAAGATATTTGGCCTCCTCCTGCCCAATGGTACACTTCTTGGGGTTAGCCGTAAACCCCGCTTCCCGAACAGAGTCCAGGACTGCTTGCACTTTTGGCAGATGTGAGGCCCAATCTGTGCTATGGACAATTACGTCATCCAGGTAAGCCGCAGCATACTTCCGATGGGGCCTCAGCATCTGGTCCATTTTCCGCTGGAATGTGGCCGGCGCATTCTGTAACCCGAACGGCATTCTTTTATATTGGAACGCCCCGTCTGGGGTTACAAATGCGGTTTTCTCTTTGGCCGACTTGGCCAGGGGGATTTGCCAATACCCTTTTGTGAGGTCAAGAGTCGTCATGTATCGGGCTGTTCCCAGCCGGTCGATCAACTCATCTATACGTGGCATGGGGTAGGTGTCAAATTTTGTAACTTTGTTCAACTGACGAAAATCGTTACAAAATCGCCAGCTCCCATCCGGTTTAGGCACCAACACGATGGGACTAGACCAATCACTTTGGGACTCCTCTATCACCCCTAAGTTCAGCATTTTCTGTACTTCCTCCCGTATTGCCTCCCGTCGAGCCTCTGGGATCCGATAGGGTTTTAACTTCACCCTTTCACCGGGCGGGGTAATGATGTCATGCTCTACCCCCGATGTTTGTCCTGGCAGCTCAGAGAATACCTCCTTGTTGCGAAGCACAAACTCCTTAACCTCCTGTTGTTGGGGTTGTGACAAGGTGGCTGCTATTCCAACCTCAGGAATCACGCAACCAGTTTGAGCTGGTGACCAAGTGTCTGCGACTAGGGACTCTCTATCCCTCCAGGCTTTCAACAGATTAACGTGATAGATCTGTTCGGGCTTTCGCCTTCCTGGTTGTCTGACCTTGTAATTCACTTCGCTCACTTTTTCCATTATCTCGTAGGGGCCTTGCCATTTGGCAAGGAATTTACTTTCAACCGTAGGGACAAGTACCAATATCCTATCCCCCGGGGAAAAGGTACGGGTCTTGGCTCCACGGTTGTACACTCTCTGCTGTGCCAACTGCGCTTGGGCCAAATGTTCCTTCACGATGGGCATTACCTGTGCAATTCGATCTTGCATCAGGGCGACATGCTCAATCACACTCCTGTGGGGAGAACTCTCACTTTCCCAAGTTTCCTTGGCAATATCCAACAGCCCTCTTGGGTGTCTCCCATACAGTAACTCAAAGGGGGAGAATCCCGTAGAGGATTGGGGCACCTCCCTAATAGCAAACATCAAATAAGGAAGTAAACAGTCCCAATCCTTTCCATCTCTATCCACCACTTTCTTCAACATTTGTTTTAGGGTTTTGTTGAATCTTTCAACCAGCCCATCGGTTTGGGGGTGATACACAGACGTACGCAATTGCGTCACTTTGAACAATTTACACAGCTCTTTCATAACCCGGGACATAAAGGGTGTACCTTGGTCCGTAAGCAGTTCTTTACAAATACCCACCCGGCTAAAAACAAGAGATAGCTCTTTGGCTATGGTTTTGGCCGAGGTATTTCGGAGAGGGATCGCTTCTGGATAACGGGTGGCATAGTCCATTATAACTAATATGTACTGGTGCCCCCTAGCGGACTTGATTATAGGACCTACCAAATCCATGGCGATCCTCTCAAACGGGACCTCAATGATGGGTAGAGGGACCAGCGGGCTACGGAAATGTGGCATCGGGGCCAACCTCTGACACACAGGGCAGGAGGAACAATAATTTTCTACGTCCTTCATCACCCCCGGCCAATAGAATCTCTGTAATACCCTCTCTCGGGTTTTCTCTGTCCCCAGATGACCTCCAAGAATGTGCCCATGGGCCAACTCCAACACCAACTTCCTGTAAGGTTTGGGCACCACAAGCTGCTCAACGGTTTCTTCTGCCCTTTTTGCCACCCGATACAGTAGGTCCTTCTCTACGCTGAAGTATGGGTAAGTGCAGGTATTATCTGGGTTCACTAACTCGCCATCTATTTTCACTACGTTTTCCCGTGCCTTTATTAGGGCGGGGTCTTTCAACTGTTCTGTGGCAAAGTTTTCCCTGTGAACCTCAAGATCAGAAAACTCCACAGACGGTAGGTTTTCGTCTGAGGAGGTGGGCTCCTCTCCAGTTTCTTGAGTCTCCCCTGCCAATACTGATAAGGGAAATTCCGGAGAGTCCTCACCACTCTCAGGGGAGTTCTGGCTATCACATTCCTGGTACATAGGGGCACCAGTGAGGGGCTCAGGATCATCCCACAGTTCCCAGAACTTCGGAAAATCCCTTCCCACAATGGCGTCATGCGGTAACTGAGATACTAAGCCCACTGGATGAGAGAGGGTACCTTTGGGGGTCTCGAAACACACTGTAGTCACTGGATACTCTCGGGTGTCCCCATGCACACAAATAACAGCTACCTTGCTATTCCCAGAGACCTCTGTTTTAACTAACTCAGCCTTTATCAGGGTCACAAGGCTACCTGAATCCAGCAATACCACAACATTTCTACCATTAACACACATTTTGCATAAATGTTTCTCAGTTCCTCGAATGGCAGTGCATGCGACTGTCGCACACAGCGACTGACGTCTGCCCGTCAGAAAGTCACACTGCATGGGTTCCTCCACAACCGGGCAATTGGCTGCAATATGTCCCGCTTGCCGGCAGCGGTAGCAAACGATCCTTCTTGCCGCCTCTTGAGCCGCTGATTTCCCAGGCTGTTCTCGCCAAACTTGGGGTAGAGCTCCCACCCTCTCACTCTCTCCACCCTCACCCCTTGGAATCCTCTTATCCGCCCCTGGGGATGGTCTGGTCTTAGGGTGGAAAGTCCGAGTGTCTCTGGAAGAGGCCGTCAGGTTCTCTGTAGCCAAGTATTTCTCCACATGATCCACAAGACCATCGGCCGTCTCTGGGTCTCCATGGCTTAAAAAAACTGCCACTGGTTCTCCACCAACTGTGAGGGGGTTAGCTCGGCAGCGGGTGTGTGTGACCCCCGGGATGGGCTCCCCACACAAAACAGGCCCAGCAAACGGAGGTTGTGGTTTTCAAAATCAAAAAGGTGCGGTTTATTTTCTATTTACAGTGACAAAACACAGCAAAGCAAAAGAAACATAACCAAAATAAATCCTGGTCAAGTTGACCTCTGACTAAACATACAGGTTTCCTAACTAACAACTGGGATCAGCCTAGTGCTGTCCTAGTCCCTAAGTCCCTGGTTTTAAATGTCCAAGCAAATAGCCACACAGGCTTTTTCTCACCGCACAGGGGTTCACTCTCCCTAGACAGTCCACACAGGTCTGGTTCCAGGCATGAGCTAACATCTAATGAAGCTGGGAGTTCTTATAGAGGCCTAAATGAGCTGACAAGCTTCAGCTGGTCTCATCAACTCCCTGTCTGCACGACGCCCAGCCCTCTCCCTAGAGGTATGAGTCATCCATGAGCCCACTAGCCTTATACAACTCTCCACCTAGTTGTATAAGTCGGCGTAAAGCCTGAATCTGGGCGAAATATATCTACCCCCCTGGATGCAACCAGGTGACTTTACCTTCCTGCTGTCACAATATATTATGGTTTTTCCTCATTTGCCATAAATTTGGAGTTTATCAATGTAAAAAAATAGGTCACCTTTAAAAACGCTTCTAAACTAAAATGCGGCTAAACGCTGGTACCGCGTCTGAAACGTGGAAATCTTTGGCGTCTGAAGGCATTTTGAGGGTTTGTGAAAAACGATTTTAAACGCAACTGCAGATTTTTTTTGCTAGGACAAAAACAGTGTTTTGGATGTAATAGAATTCAATGGACCCGCATCCAAAATGCAAGTACCGCAATTTTACGGCGATTTTTTGTTTGACCTGTTTAAAGCTGGTTGTTAAAGGAAATGTAAAAAAAAAAAAAAAAAACAGTTAAAAAAAACAAAAAAAAAAACAGCTTGGGGTCCCCCCCCCCAGGTCCATACCAGGCCCTTGGGTCTAGTATGGATTCAAAGGGGACCCCCCCCAAAAAAAAATGAAAAAAAAATGGCGTGGGGGTCCCCCCAGAATCCATACCAGGCCCTTCAGGTCTGGCATGTATTTTAAGGGGAACCCCGCGCCCAAAAAAATAAAAAATTGCGTGGGCTCCCCTTAGAATACACACCAGACCCTTTAACCGAGCACTCAACCTGGCAGGCCGCAGGGGAAAAGGGGGGGACGAGAGAGCGCCCCCCCTCCCTCCTGAACCGTACCAGGCCGCGTGCCCTCAACATGGGGGGTTTGGTGCTTCGGGGCACGTTGATGGGGACAAGGGCCTCTTCCCGACAACCCTGGCCGTTGGTTGTCGGGGTCTGCGGGCGGGGGGCTTATCGGAATCCGGGAGCCCCCTTTAATAAGGGGGACCCCAGATACCTGCCCCCCACCCTATGTGAATGAGTATGGGGTACATCGTACCCCTACCCATTCACCTGGTGGCAAAATAAGTCAATAAAAAAAGAAAACACAGGTTTGAAAAGTAATTTATTGGGCAGCTCCGGGGGTCTTTCTGCCGGGCCCCCGCTATCTTCTGCTAGCTCTTTTGCTAGCGGGGGTCCTGGGCTTCCTTGCCGTCTTCTTCCGACTTCGGGGATCTTTCTGCCGGGCCCCCGCTATCTTCTGCTAGCTCTTTTGCTAGCGGGAGTCCCGGGCTTCCTCGCTGTCTTCTTCCGACTTCGGGGGTCTCTTGTTCTGTTCTCCGGTTGTTCTCCCGCTCTCCACGATCTCCGGTTCTTTCTGCCGGACGCCCCGCTATCTTGTGCCAGCTCTTTTGCTAGCGGGGGCCCGTCTTCTACGTCGCCTTCTTCCTTCTTCTCTTCGCCCGATGTTGCCTCAACGCTGTCCACCGCCGCAATGATCTGTCCGAGCAGCGGTGCCACTTTTATTGGCATGGGCGTGGTCACCGGCTTATGCCACCGCTGACCCCGCCCCCGTATGATGTCACAGTCCCGGGGAATGATGGGACTGTGACGTGAAACGGGGGCGGGGTCAGCGGTGGCATCATCCGGTGACCACGCCCCATGCCAATAAAAGTGGCACCGCTGCTCGGACAGATCATTGCGGCAGTGGACAGCGACGAGGCAACATCGGGCGAAGAGAAGAAGGCGACGTAGAAGACCGGCCCCCGCTAGCAAAAGAGCTGGCACAAGATAGCGGGGCGTCCGGCAGAAAGAACCGGAGATCGTGGAGAGTGGAAGAACAACCAGAGAACAGAACAAGAGACCCCCGAAGTCGGAAGAAGACGGCAAGGAAGCCCGGGACCCCCGCTAGCAAAAGAGCTAGCAGAAGATAGCGGGGGCCTGGCAGAAAGACCCCCAAAGTCGGAAGAAGACGGCGAGGAAGCCCGGGACCCCCGCTAGCAAAAGAGCTAGCAGAAAATAGCAGGGGCCCGGCAGAAAGACCCCCGAAGTCGGAAGAAGACGGCGAGGAAGCCCGGGACCCCCGCTAGCAAAAGAGCTAGCAGAAGATAGTGGGGGCCCGGCAGAAAGACCCCCGGAGCTGCCCAATAAATTAATTTTCAAACCTGTGTTGTCTTTTTTTGTTGACTTATTTTGCCACCAGGTGAATGGGTAGGGGTACGATGTACCCCATACTCATTCACATAGGGTGGGGGGCCGGCATCTGGGGGCCCCCTTTTTAAAGGGGGTGCCCTGATTCCGAAAAGCCCCCCCGCCCGAATACCCCGACAACCAACGGCCAGGGTTGTCGGGAAGAGGCCCTTGTCCCCATCAACATGGGGGCAGGGTGCTTTGGGGTGGGGGGGGCGCAGGTTGCCCCCCTGCCCCGAAGCACCAAACCCCCCATGTTGAGGGCATGCGGCCTGGTATGGTTCAGGAGGGAGGGGGGGCCGATCTCGTCCCCCCCTTTTCCCCTGCGGCCTGCCAGGTTGCGTGCTCGGATAAGGGTCTGGTTTGGATTTTGGGGGGACCCCCACGCCGTTTTTCGGCATAAGGGGGTTCACCCTAAAATCCAGACCAGACCTAAGGGTCTGGTTTGGATTTTGGGGGGGACCCCCACGCCGTTTTTTGGCTTAGGGGGTTCACCTTAGAATCCAGACCAGACCTAAGGGCCTGGTATGCTCCTGAAGGGGAACCCATGCCGGTTTTTTCATTAACATTTGGCCTGGAGTTCCCCTTCATGATTCATACCAAACATGGGACAGCGAGGCTGCCGAGGACCAGCACGATGACATCGCGCTGGAGACATTCTCGGCCGGCTAGTCGCCTCTAGGACACGACTTGAGCGGCTGCTGCACTCTCAGGTCGTGTCCAGGTCGCCTCGCAAAGTCGCGCTGTCCCTGTGTCAGCCGGCACACGAGTCGCCCCGCAAGTCGGATCCGACTTCCCGGGCGACCTCTATTCAAATCAATGGGCTCCCATAGGGAACCATTCATTTTCAATAGAGCGCCGCTGACATTTCTATTTACTATAAGGCTGCATTCACACCTGAGCGTAGCGCTTCGAGCGTTTTTACCGTCGTTTTTACCGTCGTTTTGACGCGCGAATTTGCGCCCGTCGAAACGCTTGTTGTCGCGGTAGACGCTTGAATCGGGCGTTTCCATTACATTATATGAATCCTAAAACGCCCAATCTGCCCGATTTGCGTGACAAAAAAGGGTCCGGAACTTGTTTGAGCTTCAGGCGTTCGGCTTCAGGCGTTTTTGAGTGGAGATTTGAACCATCTCCATAGAGAATAATGTATTTTTTCCCCTCTAGCATTTTGTAGCTTCAGGCTTCAGGCTACAAAACGCTCAGGTGTGAATGCAGCCTAACAGTGCGCCGCTGCTTCCTGCGCCCAGTGAAGGAGTTATCCGGCGCACCAATTAAGGTTAGAACCAGCGCAGCGCACTGTTATTAGTAAATCATCCCCCTAGTGTCTATTTATTTATATATATCATTTTGTTTTTATGTTTATACATTGATTATTTTCACTGTTGTAGATCTTATATTGCTTCTAGCGCTGAGATAAGTTGGGCAGTGCGATTCAGATTTTTCCTCTTTTTTTACATATTGACAAGAATCTTGTCGAGAAAATCGACGGGTTTTTTACGACGAGAAACTCGGTCGTGTGTACGAGGCTTATCTCCTAAACCTGTACAGTTTAGGAGATATTCCCCTTGCAATGAGCCGCTGACTGCAGCGGCACATGCGCAGCGGGGGGGGGGGGGGGTTCTCGGCTAAAGCCCGGCAGCCACCGGACCTTGCCGGTGCGTGGGAGTGATGACATTCCCGCTCCAGCCACTCACAGCGCTGGAGCGGCGATACATGATAAACATTGAAAAACATGTATATTGGGGTTAAAACAGTGTACATAAAAGAATAAGAATGTATACGTATACTTTCAAAAATACAAACACATAACAGCAAATATAGTGATGAAATCATGGTAGGAGGAAACTTATGTGTAAGAATATCTAACATATGTATACATGAAAAATACCCCATGGACCAAAATTTACCAGTAGCCTAATGCCCCGTACACACGATCGTTTTTCATGCCGTTAAAACTGCCATTTTAAAAAATGGCCCTGAAAAATGATCGTGTGTATGCTCCAGAGCATTTTTAACGACGTGAAAAACGGCCATTAAAAATTCCGGACATGCTCTCTTTTTTCACGTCGTTTTTCATGTTGTTTTTTTTAACGACGTGAAAAACGATAGTGTGTATGCTTTCACGACGTGAAAAAAAACGCGCATGCTCAGAAGCAACAAAGAGACGGGAGCGCTCATTTTGGTAAAGCTAATGTTGGAAATGGAGATGGCACATTCGTCACGGTGGAATTAATAGCATCGTTTTAATGCTGCGCATTCCGTTCTTCTTTTGATAATGCTTTAAAATTACCCTCTTTTGATAATGACATTGAGAGTTATGCCAAACTTCTTTCTAAAGTAATTCCAAATTGCTCTAATGATTGTAAAATATTATTTATAAGCCGCACCTCCCTCCTAAATAATACTAATAATAATAAAATAATGTAATTCTCCTTTTTTCTTTAAATTTTATTTTCCTATTGTGTTTTTTTTTTTGTGGCCTTTTTTTTATTATTTAGGCTTAAATTATTCTTGTGTAAAGTTACCACAACAACCTTCCAAATGTGTCTCATTTGGCCTCAGGGAGGTTTGTGTCCCCTGATAATAACAATAATATAATTTGAGATGTCCCTGCCTGCTCCCTAGCAAGCTCTCTTTTGAAATACAAATCACATAGTCAAGTATTTTAAGGGCACTAAAATTTTTTTTATTTCAGAACATTAACAAATTAAAGTGGAAGGCAGCACTGGAGAGCCTGCTTGCATTTGTGCATCCCTTTGACCCCACAACAACCATCCAAGATGTCCAAACCAAAATATAGATTAGATCCCCAAAAAAAAGGAGCCCAATCTTGTCTTGAGCTCCCAGAGGTCAGGAGCCACAGCAGATAAGTCCTATATGTCCCCAGTCTGTGGTACTACAGCAGGCATTATTTTCTCCTCTTCCTTGTAGCCTTCTCTCCAGCCTTCTCTGCAGCCTTGGTTGGTTTCTTCCTTGGAGGCTGGGGATCAGGAGGAGAGGTTGTGGCAGGAGGAGTAGTAGGAGGAGGAGGAGGAGGTGGAGGAGTAGGGACAACCTCCGTTATGTCCGTGTACCTAGTGAGTTCACCCAGCACGCCCTTATTGATGACTTTCAATAGCAGGGTCTCACTGAATTTTTTTTGCTGCAACTCCATTTGCCCTAGTTTGTGGGCGAGGACTGCGGCAAATCCCTCATCAACAGAGGGTGCCTCTCTGAGGGCCGCTGTTGCCTCTCTGAGGAAGGCCCTGGTTTCCTCCTCCACCTGCCTACCTCTCCTTGGCCCTCGTGGTTTAACTACCAGGGGAGGCATCTGGGCTCTTGTGCTGGGCCAAGCCTCCTCCTGGGTGCCACTGGGCCCAGCCTCCTCCTGGGTGCCACTGGGCCCTGCCTCCTCCTGATCCCCAACATCACCCTCTTCCTGGCTCTGCTCTGGCTGTAAAAAAAGAAAGGGACATTATTTATTTTGCCACATCATCAATCACAGACATTGTTCACCTCTAGACATTGTTGAAATCAATGCCAAAAGTTATGTCATTTTCATTGATTCCGCATCCTGGTTTTGTTGTCTTGTGCACATAAAATTAGGCCACTACTGTATCTTGCTCTTCACAAACTTTATTGGTAGAAGTGTACATACCTTTAACAATACTAACATCTATTTAAATTCTACAATTTTGTAAGATATAAATATAGATATCAATACTTTACCTGGCTCCATATCTCCAAATCTGCCTCCTCAAGGCCCTGATCTTGATCCTCAGAGGAAGCCAGAGCAGGGTTGACAGGAAGGCTGGAGGACTGGCTGCAGGGAAGGCTGGAGGGTTGGGTACAAGGAAGGCTGGATTGACCTCTGGGGGAAGGGTGGAGAGAGATTCCCGCACTTCCAGCTGGTCATCCAGAAAAGCAAGCTTACTGTAGTACCACAGACTGGGTTTATAAACCTTATCTGCTGGTGCACCTGACCTCTGGGACCTCAGGACCATAGTCCTCTGGGTCCTGTATGTCCCTCTGATGGTCGCAATTTTGTTTTTGACATCTTGGAGAGTTGTTGTGGGTATCTTTGTTTGCACAAATGCAAGCAGGCTCTCCAGTGCTGCTTTCCTGGCGTCTTTATTTTTATTACCGCCACTTTTTGTTTGCCATAATATAGGGAGCTCTTGCCATTCGTCGATGAACTCCCCCATGAAGTCTGTGTTTTTAAAAGTATTCATGATATCTGTAAAAGCGAGAAACCAAAAAAATATATATTTCAGGCAACATTCCTCAACTGTGCATTGTCTACATATTTTGAGCACACAAATCTCCTCGTCTGATGAACCTCAAAAAGTAAAATTGTTAGGTACCTTCGTCACGACGTTCGTTGCTAACTCCCTCTCCCGACAAATGAACGTATTTCCCAGACATGGATCTTCACTTGATATACACAGCGCATGCGTCAAACTCCGCACGCTTTCCCCGCCCCTGACGTTCGATATTGTACTTTCCCCGCCCCTTCTCGCTCGTAGTGCTGAACAAAACATGGCGGAGACACAGGTGGCTGAGATTACCTCTACAGAGGATGAAATTACAGGAGGAGCCCAAATCAAGACCCAGGAGATATAAGGCATCCAACATGTCATTCGAGGAAATGGTGGAGATGGTTGCCATTTTAAAGAAGGAGGATTATGATGCCAAGCATGGTCCGTATAAAAGGCCTAATCTGGTCAAGTCCAGAATTATGGGCAAAGTGGTCAAAAGTCTTCACAAAAAATTCGGGGTGTGCAGAACGAAGGAACAGCTCAGAAAACGATGGTCAGATCTGAAGTTGCGGGAGGCCGACCAATATAAAAGAATCAAGAAAGTTATATTAAAAAGTAAGTAATTTTTTTTTAGTTTCCATGATACATATTATTTTCTTGTATTCTGTCGTGTATTTTTAACTTTCATATAGTACACTGAAAGATACCATCTTTCATGTTCGTCCGCACAGTAAACGGACGTATTAAACCTCTTTCTCCGTACAGTTCCTCAAACGATGTTTTAGGATCATCCAGTGTGAACACCCATGTATTTTGGTTTATTTGGGGGAGTAAATTTGGGCCTCACTTATTTTTTGGGTGCTAATCCAAAGGACATTTGTTCGTTTGAAAAAACGATATGCATGGTAATGTTAAGGGAGTGAATGCTCAGCAGCTGATGAAACATCTGAACGCAGTAGTACAAGTGTGGGCCTAAAGCCAAAAAGCTTGAGGGTGTCACACACAGGTGATCCTGTGTAGATACTTTGGGGTGTTACAATGTGTCAAATTTGTGTTCAAAATGTATATGCACTGGTTTGGGCTATGTATCCAATCATTTGTCCCGGTTGGCACAGGGGGTAAAATTTAAAATGGAGCATGCTTCAAAAGAATGATTACAAAGTATTTTTTCATGTTTCTTATTTTAGCAAAATTGAGTCGCTACTAATGAAACTATTTCTTTTATTTCAATCTCCCTAGGGATTCGAAAAGCTACCTCAGATGAGACGAGAATTGCAACACCTACAACAATACCCCCAGAACCCCAGGATGGAGAGGAATGTGATGTTGTGGAAGTGGAAAGTGGCACCACCACAGGTCAGAGAGAAACCAGACACATGCATGTTAAATAGATGTAGGCCTACATATTCTATCCTACATATTTCTTTTTACATTTAGGTGCAGTTCTGGCCGAAGACCCCAATAAGTTGACACATCACAGTGCCCAGATCCTGATCCAATACCTGATGGTCTGCTGTCGTGACCTCGAAAAAATTAAGGGAGACTTGCTAGAGATCAGGGCAAATACAAAGCGGGTGGAGGAAAGGCTCCAAAATATCATGGCTGTGCTTGGGCGTGTCTAATGTTTTTACACCAAATAACGTTTTACTAGCAGAGTTTTATAAGTTTTTTTGTTATTTTACCCTTTCAGACATCCTGCCATTCTTGCCAACGTCCACATAGAGGAACTCGTAGGTGGCCGACACCACTACCATCATCACGACGCTGTGGAACCCCTTATAATTATAAAAAAAGGATCCCGAATGGGGTGGTGGGACGACCCGAACATGTTTGCCGTCGATGGCTCCTCCACAGTTCGGAAAGTTCCATCGCTGGGCAAACTCGGAAGCCACATTCTGCCATTCATGTGGCGAAGAAGGGAACTGTGGAATTAAAGAAATAACAAATTAATACTTGGAGCCAGAAACATTGAAAGCTGATTTCATACACACATTCATGGCCAACATTGGTAGAAACTGTTCAAAACATAAAAAATTGGAAGCAAGAAAAAAAAATAAAAAAATAAAAATTATGGGGGGGGGGGGTGGGTTGAAGATGAGTTGGGAGTATCACACATGAAGGCTGTAGCACTCTGTATTGAAGTTAACAAAAATGAAACATTCCTAGGCAAAATTTAGGGTGCGTTTTGGGTAAAGCACTACGATGGAACATAGAATAAAAAACATGGAAATGACTAGGCAAGGTAGGTATGGCCCCAGGATAGCATGCTGGAGAGGTTAGGTAAGCCAAATTTACAGGTAGGCCTCAAACCCCAAACTTTAAATAATAAAACATGGGGAGAAAGGGGACATTCCCTGCAGCTAAGAATCATGTGAATTAGGGACTGCAAATAAAGCAAATTAAAATTATCCAAAAATAAAAACCATACAATGTGAATTTTTGAAGAAGAACACTTACCTTAATATAGTCCTCCTGCAAAACTTGAAGGATGGCAGAACAAGTCTCTGGTATAATGATCCCCAGAGCCTGGGGGGATATGCCTGTGGAGAACTTAAGGTCCTGCAGGCTTCTCCCAGTAGCCAGGTATCGCAACGTGGCGATGAGCCTCTGCTCAGCACTGATGGCTTCCCGCATAACGGTGTCCTGCCTGGTAATATAGGGGGACACCAAAGCCAACAGCTGCTGAAATACGGGGTCAGACATCCTGAGAAAATTCCTGAAATCATCAGGATTATTCTCCCTGATCTCCCGCAACAAAGGCATGTGACAGAATTGGTGCCGCTGGAGCAACCAATTCTTGGTCCATGAACTCCTCCTGACCCTGCTCATGGCATGGAGTCGGGATACAGCATGAACCCCTGCACCAACTACAGCACGAACTCTACGACGAGTACATAGCCGCAACATGGCTAGATAACGGTCGGCTGAACAGAATGAACTAGAAGAACGCACGGAAGAACAGCAAGGCCTATGAAGAACAAGCTGAAAAACACGAACGTGCAGAGCAGGCCGCACTGAATAAACAGATACGAACTGACTACAAGCAGTGCTAAACAGATACGAACCCACAGGCGCAAACTGAACTCCCGAAAACGATCTTCAAAGCACGAAGACTGAAAAGCGCGTATCGTCTCTCACCAAACTTTTACTAACACGCGGTAACACGGAATTAGCAAAAGCGTCCCAAAGGGTGGCCTCTTTCGAACGGAACTTCCCCTTTATAGTGCCGTCGTACGTGTTGAACGTCACTGCGCTTTGCTTGATCGTTTTTTTTAATGATGGTGTGTACGCAAGGCAGGCTTGAGAGGAAACATGAAAAAAAACGAGGAGAAAAACGTCGGTTTAAAAAATGACATTAAAAACGATCGTGTGTACGGGGCATAATACAGTATATATAAAAATACAAAAATAAAATGCATATAGTATATATATATATATATATATATATATATATATACACAGTGGGGGTGATTTACTATCAACAGTGCGCTGCGCCGGTTCATACCTTAATTGGTGCGCCGGATAAATCCTTAATTGAGCGCATGAACCGGCGGCGCACTGCTATAGTAAATAAAAATGTCAGCGGCGCTCTATTGAAAATGAATGGTTCCCTATGGGAGCCCATTGATTTGAATAGAGGTCGCCCGGGAAGTCGGATGAAGACGATACAACTTGCGGGGCGACTCGTGTGCCAGTTGACAGAGGGACAGCGCGACTTTGCTAGTCAACTTGGACACGATTTGAGCGTGAAGCAGCCACTCAAGTCGTGTCCTAGAGGCGCCTACCTGCCCGAGAATGTCTCCAGCGCGATCCTATCGCGCTGGTTCTCGGCGACAGGGTACTGCAAGCCTCTTGCTCGCTGTCCCCTGTGTTTGGTATGAATCATGAAGGGGAACTCCATGCCAAATTTTAATTAAAAAACCGGCATGGGTTCCCCTCCAGGAGCATACCAGGCCCTTAGGTCTGGTATGGATTTTAAGGGTAACCCCCTATGCCGAAAAACGACGTGGGGGTCCCCCCAAAATCCATACCAGACCCTTATCCGAGCACGCAGCAGGGGTGGGGTCAGCGGGTGGCATCACCCGTGACCACGCCCCATGCCAATATAAGTGGGTGCGCTCCGCGGACACAACATTGTAGCAGCAGACAGCGACGAGGCAACATCGGGCGGAGGGAAGAAGATGACAATAAAGACCGGGACCCAGCTAGCAAAAGAGCTTGAAGAAGATAGCGGGGCGCCCGGCAGAAGGCAGAAAGAACCGGAGATCGCGGAGCAGGCACCGGAGAGCGGGAGAAGAACCGGAGAGCGCTGAGACGACACCGGAGAACAGAACAAGAGACCCCCGAAGTTGGAAGAAGACGACGATGAAGACCGGGACACCGCTAGCAAAAGAGCTGGAAGAAGATAGCAGGGTGCCCGGCAAAAAGACCCCCGAAGTTGGAAGAAGATGTCGATGAAGACTGGGACACCGTTAGCAAAAGAGCTGGAAGAAGATAGCGGGCGCCCGGCAGAAAAACCCCCGAAGTCGGAAAAAGACCCCCGGAGCTGCCTAATAAATTACTTTAAAAACCTGTGTTGTGTTTTTTATTGACTTTTTTTGCCACCAGGTGAATGGGTAGGGGTAAGATGTACTCCATACTCATTCACATAGGGTGGGGGCTGGGATCTGGGGGCCCCTTATTAAAGGGGGCTCACGGATTTCGATAAGCCCCCCACCCGCAGACCCCGACAACCAACGGCCAGGGTTGTCGGGAAGAGGCCCTTGTCCCCATCAACATGGGGACATCCTCCCCATGTTGAGGGCATGTGGCCTGGTACGGTTCAGGAGGGAGGGGGGCGCTCTCTCGTCCCCCCCTCTTTTCCTGCGGCCTGCCAGGTTGCGTGCTCAGATAAGGGTCTGGTATGGATTTTGGGGGGACCCCCACGCAATTTTAAAAAATTTTTTTGGTGGGGGGGTCCCCTTTGAATCCATACTAGACCCAAGGGCCTGGTATGGACCTGGGGGGGGGGACCCCACGCTGTTTTTTTTCTAGATTTTTTTTAGTGCCGGCAATGTTTATTTTTTTTACATTTCCTTTAACAACCAGCTATAAACAGGTTAAAAAAAACGCAAATCGCTGCAAAATCACGGTACTTGCGTTTTTGATGCGGGTCCATTGAATTCTATTACATCCGCTCGCACGCCCCCCCTTCCTGACCGGCCAGGCTGCGTGCTCGGATAAGGGTCTGGTATGGATCCTGGGGGGAACCCCGCACCATTTTTTTTTGGTGTGGGGGTTCCCCCTCAAGATCCATACCAGACCGAAGGGTCTGGTATCATCCTGAGGGGGAACCTCATGCTAATTTTTTTAAAATTTTCGCGGGGTTCCCCTTCAAGTTTCTCCGCACACGAGTCGCCCCGCAAGTCGGATCAAGTCGGATCATCTTGATCCGACTTCTGGTGCGACCTCTATTCAAATCAATGGCCTCCCATAGGGAACCATTTATTTGGATTAGAGAAAGAAATGCCGGACGAGGCTTAACACAGCGTTAAGCCTCGTTACATTGCATTTTTACACCCTTTGCCTGCGTCTGACGTCTTTAAAGCTCTATTGCTGGAGCTTCAGAATGCACTGGTCCTGGGTTTTTTTTGCAGCTTAAAAACGCCTATGCCATTTACAGCTCAAAAACGCCATGGTGGCCATGAGGCCATAGGCTAACATGGAGAGTCATTTTTAAGCTGCAAAAAACGCTCAAACAAGCGGCTGGAAAAATGTCTGTGTGCATGTAGCCTTATATTAACCACTTGCTTACTGGCCACTTAAACCCCCTTCCTGCCCAGACCAATTTTCACATTTCAGCGCTGATGCACTTTGAATGACAATTGTGCGCTCATACAACACTGTAACCTAATGAAAATGTATTTTTTTTTTTTTTTGCACACAAATAGAGCTTTCTTTTGGTGCTATTTGATCACCTCTGCGTTTTTTTTTTCTATAAATACAAAATAAACAGGAAAAATACTGCGCCAACCTTCAAATCAAATTTCTAGCAGCCTACACAACAACTTGACAATAGTGTAAAAAAAATAAAAAAAAATAATGATAATAAATAAAGTGTGGCGCTGTGTACAAACAGAAAATATATATATATATATATATATATATATAATGTCTGGTGACAATTGGTCTTTATAAAGACCCGTATGTCGTATTGAACCTTGATATGGTTCTGTGCACCTCTTAAGTGCAAAGTGCATGTAACGTGCAAAGATTTATAATGAATACAATGAGTGAAATAAAGTGAGATATATCACAAAATTGACTTAACGAAAAAAAACAACATGAATATCATGTGTGAAAGTGATCCACAATGTATGGTAGTGTCCAATTTTTTTGGGACAGAAAAAAGTCTTTCAATGAATGCGTGGTCTGGTACCAACATCAACACTACATCAACACTACGTCAAGTGTATAATAAATGGTAAGTTCGGTCCAGACTGGTTCCTTGGGTTATACGTTTTCTATGTTGCAACACTTAGAGGTGATGTTACCATTGGAAAGTGAGTAAAGGGTGTATACTCTTACCGGATGTTGTAGATCCAGCTCGCCGTATGGCGGTGAATCTATCAGGCTTGTGTCCACGCCAGGGACTGGTAGATATAAATCCTGGGGCCAATCTTCCCTCAGCGTCCTTCAACGTTCCAGAGAGTGTTCACCAAGGCTTTTCCACCATAACTCTCACTTCCAATGCAATGAGTCAGTGTATGACACCAAATTTCTCCGTATGAGTGATGTCACCATGCAAAACATGAGAAAAAAATTCTCCACATAGTGTAAATCCAAATGGGATTTTATTTATAAAAAAATAATAATAAGAAATAACCCAAAAAAAAGGTCTCACTGAACGATTTAACAATCCAAAAAACTTCTTTAGAAAACTTTTCAGGAAAAAACAAACCAACAAATCCAAAATGAATCCTCAAACAATCAGCAGCTCTGAATTTCAAAAATGCGTGGAGTGAGCACCAAGGCTGGCATGTAAACCCGACGCGTTTCGTCTAATGAGACATCCACTGGGGTACACGCCATCCTGGTGACCCCCACGCTATAAATAGGAAGAGAAATTACCTTAATTTGGCATCCCTGTGTACGAATGTGCATCTCCCTTCCGGGATCGGAGCGTCTCCGTGTCACATGACCGGGTTTCTGTGTCACATGACCAAGTCATGTGTGCCTTTTCGCCGAATCAGAAGGTCTAATGCGCCCTCGACGTGACCAACAGCGTCATCGTGTCATCGGCACGCATGTCATTATAGTCCTCCGACGTGCCTGCGCGCAAGGCATACTGGGAGTTGTAGTTGCGCCGCAACTAAGCAGGGCAACCCAACCCGGCCAACGTGACTCCCATCTCCGCCATTGAGCGCAGACATCACATGGATGCGACCACCCGCAACCCCACGTGGGTGTCTCCATGTACGCCATATCGCGCACGAGGCGGATTGGGAATTGTAGTCGCAACGCAATAAAGCGGAATGATTCCACATCGCCAGCCTGTCTCCCTTGTAAGCCAGCAAGCACCCACAGCACTCGAGAAGAACGGCATACACCGTGTCAGGGTGATGCATGTGGAATTCCGACTATAATAAGTCTCTTCCCCAATGTGACTTTGAAATCACACAGCTTTAATAAAATTAAACTACAATTAAAATTATATTATGGGTGTCAATGCACTATATCCCAGAAGGCAGGCACATTCTGTGCATGGACATACATATAAGTGACATCCATGCAACTGTATAACTTATACAAACTAAATCAGACCAGAAACCCTCTATATCCACAGTCTAATCTAAGATGGTATGTAAAACATGGTGAACCTAAATCGACGAAAGTCACTCATATGAAAACTATATGATAGCTATTTCATATTGTATTAAAAAGGGGGGGGGGGTGATGGATGGAGCAATGAATGATAAGCTAAAAAAGGGAATGAAAACTGAAATAAATAAAGTTGGTAAAGATCAAAGAAAGGGGGGGAGGGGAAAGGGTGGATTTTCAAAAGGGTTAGTTATTAACATTATGCTTGGTTAATAAACGCATTAATGTCCCAATCAATGTTAAGTCCATGAGGCCTATAACATTTTAATTGGTAAATCCAATAAGTCTCAAGTCTAGAGACCCCTTTGACCCCAGACTCCCCCCTCCAATGGGGAACAAATTTGTCTATGATCACAAACGTGGTCCCTCTGGGATCTTTATTGTGTGATTCCAAATAGTGTCTCGGAACACTATGATTGGTTTTTCCTTTCCGGATACTGGTAAGGTGTTCACCAACCCTGATTGAAAACGTGCGAATCGTACGCCCTACGTATTGCTTCCCGCAAGGGCAGGTGAGCAAATATACGATGAATCGGGTCGCACATGTGGTAAAGTGCTTCATCTTGTATTCCATTCCTGTTGAGGTGGAACAAAAGGAGTCACTTTTCCATCTACCGCACAGATTAACTAAACACACTTTACATTTCTTGCATGGGTAATATGCCTTCAAATGTGGAAAAAAGACAGGGATGGTGGGTGGATCTATCACATTGGGGGCAATCTGACCTTTCAGAGAGAAAGCTCCCCTATAGATTACACCTGCCCTATCTGGAAGTGAAGGGCCAAGAACATGATCATTTTTAAGGACATTCCAATGCCTCTGGAAAATGTCCCTAATTTGTTTATGTTGAGACGAAAATGTGGTGTAAAAAGACCATTTATATTTGGAATCCTGAACTGGTTTACTTCTCTCTACTAGTAATGAATCCCTACTGATGGTAGCAATGCCCCGAACTTCATCGTCTATCAAATGTGGACTGTACCCCTTATCAACAAACCTGGATTTTAAAATGTCAGCTTGATGGTAAAAGTCTGAAATATTAGAACAATTGCGTCTAATTCGCAACAGTTGACTACGCGGTACAGACTTTAACCATGCTGAGTGATGACAGCTATCGACCGGAATGTATCCATTCCGGTCAGTGGGTTTAAAGAATGTTCTTGTCTGTAATTGACCATCACTAACAAAAATTTCTAAATCCAAAAAGTGCATACTTGTGTAGCTCGTTTCATAGGTTAAATTGATACCAATATTATTGTCATTAAGGGTAGACATAAATCCACAGAGGGAGTCCTGATCACCCCTCCATAGGAGGAGGATGTCGTCGATGTATCGAACCCAGAGAACCATCTCTGGGCGATTTAAAACATAGACGACATCCTCCTCCCATTTGGCCATAAAAATATTGGCCAGGCTGGGAGCAAATTTGGCTCCCATCGCAACTCCCTTTTTTTGCAGAAAGAAGTCTCCATTGTACCAAAAATAGTTATGCGTTGTCGCAAACTGTAGAAGGTCCATGATGTATCTTTTTTGGGTTCCAGGCAGGTTATTGTCTCTAGACAAAAATAGTTTTACGGCTGCTAGGCCTAAATCATGCGAAATGCATGTATACAGTGAGCACACATCAGCCGTTACCAACAGTATACCCTCACCATAATCTACCTGTTGTAATAGGGAGATGGTATGCCTAGTGTCCTTCAGGTACGATGGAATAGAGCGCACAATTGGTTGTAAATGAAAGTCTATATATTTCCCTATGCGGGAAGTCACAGAGTCTATACCGCTGATGATTGGGCGGCCCGGAGGATGGTTGGCATCTTTATGTACCTTAGGAAGGTAATAAATGATGGGGATCCGTGGGGCTACAGGTACTAGATAGCTTTTTTCCTTCTTGTCTAAAATACCAAGCTGTGCCCCAGTATCAACCAAATCTGCCAATGCCTTCTTATAATTCTGTGTTGGATTCTTAGGTAGACGTACGTATGTATCTGTGTCACTCAAAATCTTATTCATCTCTGCATGGTAAGCTATCTTGTCGAGAACTACTATACCCCCCCCTTATCAGCGGGGCGTATAGTAAGGTCTTTGCGTTCACACAAAGCTTTCAGTCCCTCTTTGATCTTAGGGTCGCTGTGAATTTTCTTCTTAGGTAGCGCCTCTAAATCCTTCAATACTAAGTATTGAAGGATTTAGAGGCGCTACCAAAGAAGAAAATTCACAGCGACCCTAAGATCAAAGAGGGACTGAAAGCTTTGTGTGAACGCAAAGACCTTACTATACGCCCCGCTGATAAGGGGGGGGGGGTATAGTAGTTCTCGACAAGATAGCTTACCATGCAGAGATGAATAAGATTTTGAGTGACACAGATACATACGTACGTCTACCTAAGAATCCAACACAGAATTATAAGAAGGCATTGGCAGATTTGGTTGATACTGGGGCACAGCTTGGTATTTTAGACAAGAAGGAAAAAAGCTATCTAGTACCTGTAGCCCCACGGATCCCCAGCCTAGCCAATATTTTTATGGCCAAATGGGAGGAGGATGTCGTCTATGTTTTAAATCGCGATGGTTCTCTGGGTTCGATACATCGACGACATCCTCCTCCTATGGAGGGGTGATCAGGACTCCCTCTGTGGATTTATGTCTACCCTTAATGACAATAATATTGGTATCAATTTAACCTATGAAACGAGCTACACAAGTATGCACTTTTTGGATTTAGAAATTTTTGTTAGTGATGGTCAATTACAGACAAGAACATTCTTTAAACCCACTGACCGGAATGGATACATTCCGGTCGATAGCTGTCATCACTCAGCATGGTTAAAGTCTGTACCGCGTAGTCAACTGTTGCGAATTAGACGCAATTGTTCTAATATTTCAGACTTTTACCATCAAGCTGACATTTTAAAATCCAGGTTTGTTGATAAAGGGTACAGTCCACATTTGATAGACGATGAAGTTCGGGGCATTGCTACCATCAGTAGGGATTCATTACTAGTAGAGAGAAGTAAACCAGTTCAGGATTCCAAATATAAATGGTCTTTTTACACCACATTTTCGTCTCAACATAAACAAATTAGGGACATTTTCCAGAGGCATTGGAATGTCCTTAAAAATGATCATGTTCTTGGCCCTTCACTTCCAGATAGGGCAGGTGTAATCTATAGGGGAGCTTTCTCTCTGAAAGGTCAGATTGCCCCAAATGTGATAGATCCACCCACCATCCCTGTCTTTTTTCCACATTTGAAGGCATATTACCCATGCAAGAAATGTAAAGTGTGTTTAGTTAATCTGTGCGGTAGACGGAAAAGTGACTCCTTTTGTTCCACCTCAACAGGAATGGAATACAAGATGAAGCACTTTACCACATGTGCGAGCCGATTCATCGTATATTTGCTCACCTGCCCTTGCGGGAAGCAATACGTAGGGCGTACGATTCGCACGTTTTCAATCAGGGTTGGTGAACACCTTACCAGTATCCGGAAAGGAAAAACCAATCATAGTGTTCCGAGACACTATTTGGAATCACACAATAAAGATCCCAGAGGGACCACGTTTGTGATCATAGACAAATTTGTTCTCCATTGGAGGGGGGAGTCTGGGGTCAAAGGGGTCTCTAGACTTGAGACTTATTGGATTTACCAATTAAAATGTTATAGGCCTCATGGACTTAACATTGATTGGGACATTAATGCGTTTATTAACCAAGCATAATGTTAATAACTAACCCTTTTGAAAATCCACCCTTTCCCCTCCCCCTGCTTTCTTTGATCTTTACCAACTTTATTTCAGTTTTCATTCCCTTTTTTAGCTTATCATTCATTGCTCCATCCATCACCCCCCCCTTTTTAATACAATATGAAATAGCTATCATATAGTTTTCATATGAGTGACTTTCGTCGATTTAGGTTCACCATGTTTTACATACCATCTTAGATTAGACTGTGGATATAGAGGGTTTCTGGTCTGATTTAGTTTGTATAAGTTATACAGTTGCATGGATGTCACTTATATGTATGTCCATGCACAGAATGTGCCTGCCTTCTGGGATATAGTGCATTGACACCCATAATATAATTTTAATTGTAGTTTAATTTTAATAAAGCTGTGTGATTTCAAAGTCACATTGGGGAAGAGACTTATTATAGTCGGAATTCCACATGCATCACCCTGACACGGTGTATGCCGTTCTTCTTGAGTGCTGTGGGTGCTTGCTGGCTTACAAGGGAGACAGGCTGGCGATGTGGAATCGTTCCGCTTTATTGCGTTGCGACTACAATTCCCAATCCGCCTTGCGCGCGATATGGCGTACATGGAGACACCCACGTGGGGTTGCGGGTGGTCGCATCCATGTGACGTCTGCGCTCAATGGCGGAGATGGGAGTCACGTTGGCCGGGTTGGGTTGCCCTGCTTAGTTGCGGCGCAACTACAACTCCCAGTATGCCTTGCGCGCAGGCACGTCGGAGGACTATAATGACATGCGTGCCGATGACACGATGACGCTGTTGGTCACGTCGAGGGCGCATTAGACCTTCTGATTCGGCGAAAAGGCACACATGACTTGGTCATGTGACACAGAAACCCGGTCATGTGACACGGAGACGCTCCGATCCTGGAAGGGAGATGCACATTCGTACACAGGGACGCCAAATTAAGGTAATTTCTCTTCCTATTTATAGCGTGGGGGTCACCAGGATGGCGTGTACCCCAGTGTATGTCTCATTAGACGAAACGCGTCGGGTTTACATGCCAGCCTTGGTGCTCACTCCACGTATTTTTGAAATTCAGAGCTGCTGATTGTTTGAGGATTCATTTTGGATTTGTTGGTTTGTTTTTTCCTGAAAAGTTTTCTAAAGAAGTTTTTTGGATTGTTAAATCGTTCAGTGAGACCTTTTTATTGGGTTATTTCTTATTATTATATTTTTATAAATAAAATCCCATTTGGATTTACACTATGTGGAGAATTTTTTTCTCATGTTTTGCATGGTGACATCACTCATACGGAGAAATTTGGTGTCATACACTGACTCATTGCATTGGAAGTGAGAGTTATGGTGCAAAAGCCTTGGTGAACACTCTCTGGAACGTTGAAGGACGCTGAGGGAAGATTGGCCCCAGGATTTATATCTACCAGTCCCTGGCGTGGACACAAGCCTGATAGATTCACCGCCATACGGCGAGCTGGATCTACAACATCCGGTAAGAGTATACACCCTTTACTCACTTTCCAATGGTAACATCACCTCTAAGTGTTGCAACATAGAAAACGTATAACCCAAGGAACCAGTCTGGACCGAACTTACCATTTATTATACACTTGACGTAGTGTTGATGTAGTGTTGATGTTGGTACCAGACCACGCATTCATCGAAAGACTTTTTTCTGTCCCCAAAAAATTGGACACTACCATACATTGTGGATAACTTTCACACATGATATTCATGTTGTTTTTTTTCGTTAAGTCAATTTTGTGATATATCTCACTTTATTTCACTCATTGTATTCATTATAAATCTTTGCACGTTACATGCACTTTGCACTTAAGAGGTGCACAGAACCATATCAAGGTTCAATACGACATACGGGTCTTTATAAAGACCAATTGTCACCAGACATTATATATATATATTTTTTTTTTCTGTTTGTACACAGCGCCACACTTTATAAATACAAAAGACCGACTTAAAAAAAAAATTAGGATATTTTAACCACTTCAGCACCGGGCCTATTCTGGCACTCTCCTTCATGTAAATATCATAAATTTATGGCTATAAAATTACTTCAAAACCCCAAACATTATATATGTTTCTTTAGCAGACACCCTAGGGAATAAAATGGCAGTCATTGCAAATTTTTATCTCGCTGGGTATTTGCGCAATACATTTTCAAACACTTTTTTTGGGCAAAAAAAATGGTTTCATGAATTTAAAAAAATTACAAAAGAGTAAAGTTAGCCCAATTTTTTGGTATAATGTGAAAGATGTTGTTATGCTGAGTAAATAGATACCTAACATGTCACGCTTTAAAATTGCGCACACTCATGGAATGACACCAAACTTCAGTACTTAAAAATCTCCCTAGGTGATGCTTAAATTTTTTTTACACGTTACCATTTTCGCATTACAGAGGAGGTCTAGTGCTAGAATTGTTGCACTCGTTCTAACCCACGCAGCAATACCTCACATGTGTGGTTTGAACGGCGTTTACATATGTGGGCGGGACTTACGTGTGTGTTCGCTACTGAGCGCGAGCTACCGGGGACATGGGCGCTTTTTTTTTTGTTTGTTTGTTTTTTCATTTTTTGTATTTCTTACTCTTTTTTTAACTTTTTGTTTTTTTGATCACTTTTATTCCTATTACAAGGAATGTAAACATCCCTTGTAATAGGAATCTATTGTGACAGGTCCTCTTTTATAAATTTCTGTTTATTCAAAATTTTCAGACAAAAAAACATCCGGGTTGCCAAGTGGCAGTTGCCCGACATTGCGGCCACGCAGGGCCCGAACATATACACTTCTAAAAAACAACCCAACTTCGGTCATAGACCGTATACTAACAACCCTAACCCCCCCCCCCCCCGTCACAGCTCATTAATCCGGATGAATACATCCACCCCACCTCCACCGTAAGCATGTTAAAATGACCAATCATGCCCCAGATTTCCCCCCACACTCTGATCCCTCCAAATCTCACGGCCATGGAGAGGTAACCCTCCCACAAAAATTATAACTCAGGAGCCCTCCCCGATATTATGCTCTACTAACCTAACCTGCCGTATTATCCGACTTGTACCACGCTTGCCACACTTTATCGAATTTCTTTCCGCACCCCCTGGCCTCGTATGTAGATTTGTAGAAGGGCAACATTGTATTAACCAAGGACTTCCAAAAGGTAGTGTCTGGCGCCCCTGGATCCTTCCATTTGAGCAATATAGCTTTTTTGCATAAAACAACAAAATAGTAAGCAATGTTCTTAATGCCCTTGCTGGAACCACCTCCTCTACTAGCCCCAACAAGCACACCTTTATCGTTAGAGGAACAGGTATTACGAGAAGGCCCGATATACACGAGAGGACCCCCTCCCAATATCTTCTGATAAGCGGACAAGACCAAAAAATGTGATCGGCATCCGCAGGAGAAAAGGTGCATCTCCAGCATTCCGCCGAGGCTGTCCCAAAAATCTTGGACAGCCGGGCCGGAGTATAGTAACTCCTATGTAGAAATTTGAATTGAATCAGCCTGTCAGACCTCCACCCCCCACCTGGCCCTGCATTTGGCTACAGCTTTAGGTGTGGACTTAAAAAACTCCTTATAAGAACGGGACAGGGGCTTGTCTAGCTCCTCTGCCGCTAAGATGGATTCAAGATTCGAGGGGAGCGATTCCACCCTACGGTCCTTAAATTGTGCCTGATATGCATGTCGAAGTTGCAAGTATCTGAAGAAATAAGTGTTTTCTAGGTCATGTCTCGTCTTCATCTGGGGAAAAGTCAGAAGGTCTCCGTACATGGTTATATCTTTCAATGTTTTTACTCCCTTCACTGCCCATACCATGGGGTCATGTAATTTATAAAAATGTTGCAACATAGGATTCATCCACAACGGAGTCGAGGGGGAAAAACCCTGGAAGCTAGGAGATGCCAATTAGACCGCCGTTTCCCAGGCTTTAATTGTGGCCTTCATGGTCGTTGTGACTGGCAGTTCAGATTTAGGGCCTCTGAAGAGCGCCAGTCGCAAACTTTCATATGACCCCATGTGAGCCGCCTCCAAAGCTGTGGCAGCGTCACCCTCGTCCATAATCAGCCATCTCCGGGCAATCACCATTTGACCTGCCAAATAATATTTGTGCCAGTCAGGAAGGCGCAAGTCCCCCTTGATCCCCAGGCTCCTGCAGCACCTTAAGCCCAATTCTAGGAGGTTTGGGGGCCCACAGAAAAGTACCAACTATCCCATCTAATTGTTTGAAATATGATTTTGGAACCCATACCGGGGCGTGTCTCAAGAAGTAAAGAATCACAGGGAGGATCTTCATCTTTAGTAGATTAATCCTGCCTATCAGGGACAATGGAAGCTTCTCCCAAGCCTGTGTTTTTTGTTTAAGTAACGTCATCAGTGGTAGTAAATTGAGAGCCATATAGTCATTTATATTTGCTGATACCCTCACCCCTAAATATTTCATAGTTGAAACCCATTGCAAGGGAATATCTGGATCCACCATGTCTTTAGCCGCCTCATCTATAGGAAGGATCGATGATTTGCTCCAATTCACCTTCAACCCTGAAAATTTGGCGAAACCATTCAAAATTTCCAGCACAATCCGCAGTGAGACTCCCGGGTCATTAAGAAACAGGAGCATGTCATCTGCGTACAGAGCCAGAGTTTCGTGAAGAGTGCCCACCTGAATGTCCTGGATCCTCCCGGAGGACCGCAAGGCAATAGCCAAAGGCTCCATCGCTAGGGCGAAAAGAAACGGGGACAATGGGCAGCCCTGCCTAGTACCTCTGCCCACCGCAAAAAATGGTGACACCATCCTTCCCATTCGGATTGCCACCCT
Organism: Rana muscosa; assembly: GCA_029206835.1. NCBI lineage: Eukaryota > Metazoa > Chordata > Amphibia > Anura > Ranidae > Rana > Rana muscosa. The sequence goes on along the minus strand of CM055123.1, from coordinate 335,348,732 downwards.
GGGATTCTTGTACAACAAAGAGACCCACTTCCTAAACTGAGGACCAAATCCCATTACCTCTAGGACTCTACCCAAAAACACCCAGTCGACAGAGTCGAAGGCCTTTTCAATGTCTATTGACACTACAATCCTGGTCTCCGAGTCAGAGGGAGGTATCTGTAAGTGTGTGAACAGTCTCCTAAGATTGGTATCCGTAGACATGCCAGGCATGAAACCAGTCTGGACAATATTCACCACAGTCTGTATAACCTGAGCGAGCCTGGTCGCCAGCAATTTGGTTAGTATTTTAAGGTCAGTATTCAGGAGAGCTATGGGACGGTATGAGGCGCAGTCAGTCGGGTCCTTCCCTGGTTTTGGCAAAAGAATCATGTATGCATCCATCATAGACTCAGGCAGGGAGGAATGGTCAAGACAGTGCTCCAATAACAAATTAAATCTGGTGGCTAGAGTGTCAACATTAGATTTGTAAAAATCTGCCGGGAAACCATCCGGCCCCGGAGCCTTATTGGGAGGGAATGCAAACATCGCAGCCTGAATCTCCTTAAAGTGGAAGTAAACCCTCTTATCTTTTTCAGGCAAGGAAGCTGCCATCTTGGTCTCTGTTTAATCTTCAACTGCCATGATGCTGCACATGTGATCAGTTATGACACCAGCCATTGGATGGTTTGACAGTTTGGTTGAGAGCACAACCAATGTGACAGTTGGCATTCCCGGCATGCCGGGAATGTAACTGCTTTTTGAAACTGTTAAATCGATGGGTTTACTTCCGCTTTAACAGTGATCTTGGCCTCCAACAGGGCACAGTCCTCCTGAGACAACCTAGGAATGGGTAACTCCTGAAGTATATTGTCCAGTTCCCCCATATCATATGGAGGGACAGGAGAGTATAAGGAAGAGAAAAAATCCACAAATTCCTGCATGATCAGTGTCGGGTCATCCACCAATGCTCCCCCCTCCCGTCTTTAATAACTGGGATGTGAGCAATCGGCGGGTGGCCAGAAGCCTGCCGTTCTTATCACCCACGGCAAATATGGTATGACGTTTTTGAGACTCTACCGTTTTTGTCTCACCCTTAATATGAATCGACAAACGCCTCCTTGCCTCCAAAAGGGACCCATACGAGACACCGGTCGGAGACTCCGCATGAGCCCTCGCACAGTCCCTCTCCTCATTTTGCAAACTGACAAGCTCCTCATTGTCATTGGCACGTGCTGTCTTAATAGCCGATATGCATTCCCCTCGGGCTACTGCCTTAAAAGCATCCCATACCACCGGGGGATCCGTAGTGTCCGCATTAACGGCCCAGTACTGCTGGACGGCCTCTCCCAACTGGGCAGCAAATTGCTCATGCTGCAGCCAACCGGGAGATAGACGCCATCCTCCCCTCTCCCCCCCGACCGTACTGTCAGGGAAAGAGAGAGAGGATTGTGATCCGACAGACCCCCCGCCAGGTAATCAATGCTCCCCAGATATTGAACCATGAGGTTGTTACCAAATGCCAGATCGATTCTAGCTGAAGAGCCGTGGGCTGTTGAAATGTGAGAAAAGCATCTCTCTACAGGATGCTTCCATCTCCATAACTCCACCTCGCCAGCCACGGAGGCCCACCCCTGCAACTCGGCAGAGCTCGCCCTGCCCGGATTGGAAGAGTCCAACGCCGCATCCAGTATGGCGTTGAAGTCTCCCAACACAACCATAGGCAAGTGCACATACGGAGCCAACCTAGTCAACATATCGTATAAAAGTTGCACCTGAAAAGGAGGAGGCAAATACACATTAACCAACAGCATACGACTATAAAATATATCAAGAACCACTGCCACATATCTACCACCCGGGTCCGTGATTACTTGGTGGATAGTACACGGAACCGACCTACTTATAAGTATAGAAACCCCCCTCGCAAATGTGGAATAAGTGGAGTGAACAGCTCTCTGTATCCAGGGTTTGCGCAGTGCCAAAACCCTGTTCCCCTCTAAATGAGTTTCCTGCAAAAAAATCAAGTGCGGTTTAAAGTGCTTCAGGTAGTGAAAAACTGAGGCCCGCTTGAACTTATTGTTGAGGCCCCTGACGTTCCAGGACACTATATTAACTTTATCCGCCATGATCAGCAGGGTCCACTGGACCAGTGTTATGGAACCTCAGGGGACCACCCCCAGCCCACTCAATGGTGCCGACATCTCCCAACATTAGACCCAAAAATAAATCCCAGACAGTATATACAGTAACAAGAGCCATGACAGTTAAAACAACCCCCCCTGCTATTATACCAGAAACAAGTCCCCAACAAAACTCAAAAAAAGTTCCGGTATGCAGCTTCATCCCAAAAACAAAAGACAATGGACCTATCCGTGAGGTCCAGTCGTTGAAATCAAAGTCCAGCAGTTTCCAGTTGTATCCACACTTGTTCCCAGCGCCCTGACTCTGGAAACATGGGAGCGTACAAAAAAAAAAGGAATGGAAGCAGTATATGATGTTTGGTGTCCGGACATATAGCAAGGGTAACCTCTCAGCTCACTAGCATGCCGGTCTCAGCATAACAGACTGATTAGATACAAATGCAAACAGGGAGCAGCCGACAGCACTCACTTCCATTCAGCCGTGGCTGCAGCTGACTCCAGTCTGACTTCTGCATGTGTTAGAGATCCCCAGGCATACAGGATTGCCTCCCCACAACTCCCACCCACTCGGGCAGAAAAAACTGACCCTCTTTGCAATGCAACCACAGGGAGTGTGTAGTCTTTCACGGGAACACAAAAGCAAAGGCACAACGGGTGCAACTGTAAATCCCAGTGTGTGGTACATTAGGAGAGTTATTTATCAAGCCAATCACTTGCATCTGCCGGGTTGTCAAAGAACTTCACACTGCCCTTGTACTGGATCCTGAGCTTACTTGGGTACAGCATACCATACTGAATCCCTTTCTCCCGTAAACGCCTGTGGACATCATTGAAAGAACGGCGTTGTTGCTGCGTGGCCGTCGAGAAATCAGGGGAGAACATCACCCTGGCATTTTCAAACTTGAGTTCAGGCATTTTCCTAGACTGGGCCAATATCATGTCCCGATCTCTGTAGTTTAAAAACCGGACCAAGAAGGGCCTAGGATAAGCTCCCGGCAATCTGCGGCCTGTGGGGACCCTGTGCGCCCTCTCCACAACATAGGTGGGGGGTAAATCCTTCAGCGACAGCAGTTGTTTGAAAAGGGCTTCTGCAAACATCACCGGCTTGTCCCCCTCCGCTCCCTCCGGCAGGCCAACTACCCTGATGTTGTTCCTCCTCTGTCTGTCCTCGGCATCGTCAGCTCTGCGCTGAAGGGAACGCACCAGGTCACTTAGTTCAGCCAGATGTGCCCCCTGGGAGTGTGAGGTGTCTTCCACATCCGAGACCCTGGACTCTACAGTGGTTAGCCTCCCCCGGATTTTGTCCAAGTCATGCCGAATGAGAGTGCATTCCGAGGAGAGATGATCAATCCTCCCCATCAGTTCTGACTTACTGGCATTTATGGCCTCTAGGATCGGTCTGGTGATAGCCTCCGTATCCACAGCCACCAGCTGCTCCTCCGCCTGTTCAGAATATGCTCCCGACTCCATCACTATCTCCTCCTCCGCCATCTTCACCCCCTTCTTCCTGGCGCGCTTTGCTAAGCCCTGAGAAAACAAGATGGCGGGGGCGGTGCCACTCCCCCTGTCCTTCGCAGAGCGGATCTGACGTTGATCCCTAGCCGCAGCCTTCTGCTGTGTCATGGAAGCCGCAGAAGGCATCGTTACATTCCAGACACCTTCCCTTTAGCAGTAATGACACTTAAATTACCGGATTACCGCTCCTTCAACACGGATTCAGTCAGGATATGCAGAGCCTCTGAGAAGTGCGTGCTGCCGCGATCACATCCGACCACGCCCCTTGTGACAGGTCCTCTTTATGGAGAGATGCAGTGTCCCCACATCTCTCCTCCAGGCTGGAAAGCATAAGATCGGTCAAAAAAAATTGATCGTGATGTCATAACGTCGCGCCCGGGCCTCCGACGGTCATAGAGATGACTGGTGACCATCTGGTTACCAGTCATCTCTATGCTTCCCTTCCGGCGCCGGCCAATTCGTTCTCCGAGCACCAGATGGCACGGGAGAGCCCGGAGAAGCACTGGATGGCGGCGGGAGGGGGGGAACGTCCCCTCCCACCGCCTATAAAAACGATTAAGCGGCGGAACTGCCGCTATGATCATTTTTATCGTGCACAAAATCGCCGGCTGAAAAGAATGATATCTGAATGATGCCTGCAACTGGAGGCATCATTCAGATGTCACCGCACAAAGCCAAGGACGTCATTTGATGGTGGGCGGTAGGAAAGTGGTTAATATTTAGAAAATTTAGAAAAAAGGTAATTTTTCTCCTTCATTGATGTACACTGATGAGACTGCACTGATGGGCTGCACTGATTGGCACCGATAAGGTGGCAAGGGTGGGCACTGAGAGGTGGCATTGCTAGTTGGCACTGGTGGGCATTGAGAAGTGGCACTGCTAGGTGGCAATGATAGTTGGCAGTGATGGGCACTGATAGGCAGCACTGCTAGGTGGCACTGATTGGCACCAGTGGTGGGCATTGATAGGTGGCATTGACAGGGGCTACTGATTGTCACAGATGACGCAGAATTGCCTCTTCCTCTTCAGGCCCGATGTCCCTTGCACATAAGCCGGTGATTTCCTTTTTTATGCTCACGCTGTCAGCACAAGGAGAAAACAAAAACTATTACCCAGCTTTTGTTTACATCACGTGATCAGCTTTCATTCGCTGACAGCTGATCACATGGTAAGGGGCAGGGATTGGCCCTTTACTCGGATCTGTTATCACCCGAGTCTCAGTGACTCGGTGACCACAACGCGCGCGCGAAGGGGAGGACGTCTATTGATGGACTCCCGGCAATTGAGGACCGTGCTGTGGCCGTCGATCAGTTATAGCGCTGATCTCAAGTGATTAAAGAGGGTCTAAATTGGCCATTGACATGCATCACAATTTAACTTAGGAATATGTCTTTGCAAAGTTAAACTAAATGAAATCCTTTCTTATGTTTGCTTGGGGATAGAGTGCAGAGGGATTAGAAGTCTAGACAGTTTTTGGGGATGTCTGCACCCCTGATAGGGTGAAGACAACTCCCAAATTTGGCCACTTTATCCTTTGAAATAATTCACCTCCTGTCACATAGCCACACAGGAAGTGAGGGTAAATCCCTACCAATGTCTTTCCTTGGGGACACACAGGTCAATCTAAATACTTTCCCTATTATGTACATTGCGGGGTACACCCCAAATTATTAGGGACTTTGGGGTTTATTTACTAAAGGCAAATCTACTTTGCACTACAAGTGCTCTAGCTGGATATCCAAGGGGGACATGCAAGCAAACAAAAAAAAACACCATCTTTGCTTTTACATGATTGGATGTTACAATCACCATTGCTTCCCCTCAGATTTTCAGCAGCTGCACTTTTACTAAACCCCAAACTACCCAATGATTTGGGGTGTACACAACAAAGTGCTAGAGTGCAATTTGCTTAATGGGGACACTAGTTAGATTGATCTGTGTGTCCCCAAGAAAAGACATTGGTAGGGTTTTACCTTCACTTCCTGTTTAGCTGTGTGACAGGAAGTGAAGCCAATTTTACTAAAAGGGACACAAAGCCCAACCTAAAAAAATCAAAAAAACAAGCAATACTAACTTGGTTTCCCTCAAAATGCCCACAATTAGAATTGTATTGCCTTGAGCTATTTTTAAGTGCAGTGCTCTAAATCAGTGCAACTCAAGTACCCCCAACAGGCCATGTTTGCAGGTTTTCCTTCATCTTGCACATGTGCTTTAAATCACAGTCAATGTTTTTTTATTTTGGACAGCAATTCTCGATAAGATAAATTCACAAAACATGTCCTGTTGGGGATACTTGAGGACTGAGGCTGAGAACCACTGCAGTAAAAAGAAAAATTGAATACTTACCGCTCTGTATTTTTCATTTCCTGGAGACTATCCATGGCAGCACACAATACATGCATATGCTAGCATGAAGGCACCAGGGTAGACAAATCACACCTGTTTTGTTTTGACATGCCAATCAGCTGTCACATTTGTTGCATAGAAAACAAAAAAGAAACATCAAAACTTTGCATCAAATTTTATTGGTCAACAAAACAAAGGGAAGCCAAAATAAAAAACATGGTCAATTTGAAACATTAGTCACATCTTGAGAAAGATTTAGCAAAATAATGCAGCACAGACAATTAAATCAAAGTGAACAAACACACATTAACAACATCAAAATTATTTCAGGGGAACATTTCCCCCACACAAAAAAAATACAATCAACAAAATTAAAACAAACATCTGTTTGCAAAGACATAACAAATAAAACACACTTGCCTCTTTTCAGGGCAAGGGAGAGGATGCTATCTGCGAGCTTTATATAACATAGGTTTGTGTGCTAATGAGGCAATTGAAAACACATGCACAGTCCATGAAACACCCAAAATGCAAGTTCACCAAATGTAGAGACTGAACTTCAAAGTGGGTACACCTGTTAAGGATGCCCTTCAATTACTAACCCATAAAAACACTCTCTCTGAGCATGCCCGGAAATATCCAGGTGCTGTTCACACACAAAAAGCACAACAAAAAAAACTAAGTCCCTGGGCATGCTCATAACAACACAAATGCAGCTAGCAGAAACCAACCCCCCCCCCCCCCCGTCCAAAACTAAGCACATCATCCAGCATGCTACAAAATTAGAGATGGGACAAACACACACCCCCCCAACCAACAAATACCATTGCAGTCTATGGGAACTGACTTGTTAATTTTGCTAGTCCCCACTTGGCTGGCTTATCTTCTAGTTATTGGCCTTAAAATGGGGGCCCAGGTCCCACCCTAAGGGACATATATCAATGTCACCAATTTGGACAACACCAAAAACAAAACAAGGAGAAGTGCCTTTAAATATGCCAAATTGCTTAAGGGCTATTTCACACCACATGCAGTCCATTGCGTTTTTTATGCATCAAAAATGCATGGATAGTTGGTTATATGGTTCTAAATGGCAGTGTTTGTTCCAGTGCGTTCCAGTTCCACAAAAAAAGTAGAACATGCTGCATTTTACCTGCACTGGACTGTACTGGAACGCAGCAAAACGCATCATAAACGCACTGGAATGCACAGGAACACACCTAAATGCACCAAAAACGCACTGGAACACACTTGTCCTTATCTATGGTTAATAAAAAAGAGGGGTGAAAAAAAGCACTGGACTGCATCAAAAACGTACCAAAAATGCACTGGAACGCATGAAAAACATGCATGCAAAAAAGCACCTGGAACGCATCCGGATTGCGTTTCTATGGTGTGAACTGGCCCTAGTTCACACCATAGAAACACAGTCTGGATGTGTTCCAGGTGCTTTTCTGCATGCGTGGTTTTGACACGTTCCAGTGCATTTTTGATGCGTTTTTGATGCAGTCCAGTGTTTTTTTCCCCCTCTTTTCACTTAGGACAAGTGTGTTGCAGTGCGTCTTTGGTGCATTTAGGTGTGTTCCGTGCATTCCAGTGCGTTTTTTGTACGTCCCGTAGCATTTTTGATGTGTTTTACTGTGGTCCAGTACAGTTCTGTACCTAAAAAATGCAGCATGACCAATTTTTTTTTTCCTTTCTGAAACGCACGGGAACGGACTGCAGTGGTGTGAACTATGCCATTGGCATTAATGTGACCAACTTTCTTTGCATTTTTCATGCATCAAAAAAACGCACTGCACTGCATCCGGTGTGAACTGGCTCTAAATATCATACCTGGGGGGGTGTCTAAAGTATGCCTGTAAAGTAGCGCATGTTTTCCATGTTTATAACAGTTCGAGAGCAAAATGACATTTCTAAAGTAAAATAATAGTCATTTAAAAGTACTCGCGGCTGTAATGAATTGCTGGTTCCCGTCAATACAGATAAAAGTCATTCAAAGTCTTTGAAAAAAAAAATGCGTTTGGGTTCCCCCAAATTCCATTACCAGACCCCTCAGGTCTGGTATGGATATTAAGGGGAACTCTGTGCCAAATAAAAAAAAAATGGCGTGGGGGTTCCCCACAAAATCCGTACCAGGCCCTTCAGGTCTGGTATGGATTTTAAGCGGACCCCCGCGCCAAACTTAAAAACAAAATAGCGTGGGGGTCCCCCTAAAAATCCACACCAGACCCTTTATCCGAGCACGAAACCTGGCAGGCCGCAGGAAAAGAGGGGGGAACGAGAGAGCAGCCCCCCCTCCCTCCTGAACCGTACCAGGCCACATGCCCTCAACATGGGGAGGATGCTTTGGGGGTCTGCGACCCCAAAGCACCCTGTCCCCATGTTGATGGGGACAAGGGCCTCATCCCCACAACCCTTGCCGGTGGTTGTGGGGGTCTGCGGGCAGGGGGCTTATCAGAATCTGGAAGACCCCTTTAACAAAGGGGACCCCCAGATCTCGCCCCTCCCTGTGTGAAATGGTAATGGGGTACAAATGTACCCCTACCATTTCACAAAAAAAAGTGTCAAAAATGTTAAAAATGACAATAGCCGGTTTTTGACAATTCCTTTATTAATGTCTTCTCCTTTCTTCCATCTTCTTCCTCTATCTTCTTCTTCCATCTTCTTCTTCCATCTTCTTCTTCCATCTTCTTCTTCCATCTTCTTCTTCCACCTTCTTCTTCCACCTTCTTCTTCCACCTTCTTCTTCCACCTTCTTCTTCCACCTTCTTCTTTTCTCCATTCGGGTTTCTTCCTCCATCTTGTTCTTCATCTTCCTCTTCATCTTAATCTTCATCTTCCTTCTTCCTTCGGTGTTCTCGTCTGCATCTTGCTCCGGCTTCTTGTTCCCTTCTTCTTTCTCCGGCCGCTCCGTTTGAATTCGAGGTTCCCGCTGTGTGACGCTTTAGTTCTTCAGTTCCCCTCTGGGTCTGCTGCCACCCGGTGACCCCGCCCCCCTCTGACGCACATGGATTTCACGGGGACTTTCCTCGTGGTGTCAGAGGGGGGCGGGGTCACCGGGTGGCAGCGGATCCAGAGGAGAACTGAAGAACTGAAGCGTCACACAGCGGGAACCTCGAATTCAAACGGAGCGGCCGGAGAAAGAAGAAGGGAACAAGAAGCCGGAGCAAGATGCGGATGAGAACACCGAAGGAAGATGAAGATGAAGATGAAGAGGAAGAGGAAGATGACGAACAAGATGGAGGAAGAAACCCAAATGGAGAAAATAAGAAGCTGGAAGAAGAAGGTGGAAGAAGATGGAAGAAAAGAGAAGACATTGATAAAGGAATTGTCAAAAACCGGCTATTGTAATTTTTAACATTTTTGACACTTTTTTTGTGAAATGGTAGGGGGTACATTTGTACCCCATTACCATTTCACACAGGGGGGGCGGGATCTGGGGGTCCCCTTTGTTAAAGGGGTCTTCCAGATTCCGATAAGCCCCCTGCCCGCAGACCCCCACAACCACCAGACAAGGGTTGTGGGGATGAGGCCCTTGTCCCCATCAACATGGGGACATGGTGCTTTGGTGTCACAGACCCCCAAAGCATCCTCCCCATGTTGAGGGCATGTGGCCTGGTACGGTTCAGGAGGGAGGGTGCTCTCTCGTCCACCCCCCTCTTTTCCTGCAGCCTGCCAGGTTTCGTGCTCGGATAAGGGTCTGGTGTGGATGTGTAGGGGGACCCCCACGCTATTTTTTTTTACGTTTGGCGTGGGGTTTCCCCTTAAAATCCATTCCAGACCTGAAGGGCCTGGTACAGATTTTGAGGGGGACCCGCACATAATTTTTTAAAAAAAAGTTGGCGCGGAGTTCCCCTTAATATCCATACCAGACCTGAAGGGCCTGGTAAGGGAATTTGGGGGGACCCCACGCATTTTTTTTTTTTATCAATGACTTTTCTCTATATTGACGTTAGCCAACAATTCATTATAGCCGCGGCTGCTTTTAAATGCCTTTTTTTTCCTTTAGAAATTTCATTTTGCTGGCGCACTGTTATATAATGGCAAGTTCAGAGCTGCGCCTGTTCAACTTATGCAAATTGATTTACGTGACTTGACATTTACGAAGATTTTGCCGGCGCAGTGTCTCGGCGCGTTTGAATGAGTGAAATTCCCACGCTGAGCACAAAAAAAAACCTTGCAGTTCTAAACGTAATTGCCAGCGCAGCGGGCTGGTTCAGAAAAAGTTACTTTCTCACTCTATTTTGGGCATATTTGTTACTTGGGCAGGTGTCACTACACTTCCTCACATCACCCCACATCACCCCCATTATATTGGCACTTCCAGCTTCTTTATATTCTAATTTGAAGATGCCATGCGCCAGGTCCATAGTGGTGCACTGAGCGCCTCCTCCCGTGCGCCGAGAACACTATAGTAAATGGGGAATAGCGCTGCGCTACCGGTGCAAATGTTTTGTAAATACCAAAACAGCCGTTGCGCACGCAGATGCGCCGATACTCATAGCACAAACGTTTCGTAAATCAGCCCCAGTATCTCACAAAAGTGTGTACAACCCTCACGTTTTTGTAAATATTTTATTTTTTTGTTTACAAACGTTTTTTATTTGGGTTAAAAGGTGGTACAAAACCGACATGACAAAAGTAAAAAAACAATTCCATAGCGTCAGATATACATATGGACTGTATAAAGTAGAAACGTAGAAATACAATTTGCATCATATATGTACATGTAAGAAGGGAGACTGGCTCTATAAACGAAGTTACAGTGATGTGCATATATATTTGAACCATAAATTACGGAGAGGCATGTTGATCTGGGTTAAGGAACTCCTTGCTATGTGCGACCCAGGGGTCCCATTTTTGTTTATAAACCTGATTTGTGTTCCGAACAGTATGATAGATTTTTTCCATCAAAATGATATTATTGATTCTAGTTTTGAGTTGTGTTAACGGAACTGATGGGGATTTCCAATGGAAAGCTATTAACCAGTGGACTGCTACGCATATAGTATGTATTAGTCTAATACCTTGAGTAGAGAGTCCTATAATGGGTGAGAATAGAAGGCAATTATGTAAGGTCAAGGTGATGTTCTTATCTGCAATTGTAGAGGCAAAATTCTCCAACTGCTTCCAGATATGAGTGATTTTTTCACAGCTCCAAAAGATGTGTGTAAAAGAGCCGGTGGAGTTGCATCCTCTGAAGCACAAAGGGGAGACGGTAGGAAAAATGGTGTGAAGTTTAATAGGGGTATAGTACCATCTAGTGAATAGCTTCAACGCTGTCTCTTTAATGGCTATAGACTTGGTACTTTTGTGCAAATTGTTGATGCAGTTGTCCCAGTTCACAGAAGAATATGTGAAGCCTACCTCCTGTTCCCATTTCATCATGTATGGAAGTTTGTTCGTGTCTGTGTTGATAAGTAGGTTGACGTATACTTCCGAGATGAAACCTCTCTTTCTGGGGGATTTAAGACAGAGGGTCTCGAAAAAGGATGGGGGTTGTATATTCGATATTTCAAAATACGTGTCAAAAAAATGTTTGATCTGAGAAAATCTATTCCATTCAGTTTCAGGAATTTGGGATTTAGAGATAAGAGAGGGGAGGGAAATGAAATTTGTACCATCTATAAAATTGGAAAGGGATGTAAGGTTATTGTCTATCCACCAAGAGAAGTCTGTTGGGACCCGTGCAACTCGGGGAAATTTAGGGTCGCTTATAAAAGATGCATGTGGAGGGGTTTTGGACTTAAGATTAAATTTCTGGTTGTATGTTTTCCACAATTGGTATGACTGTGAGACTATTTGATTTAAGGGGTCAATAGAATAGTTTGGAATTTTGTTTCCCCACAGTAAACTTGAGATGGAGAATGGCAAGATGGAGTTCTTTTCAAAATCAACCCATGGAACTTTTGGGTTGGGGATGTGCCACTGTGCCATTTGTGACCATCTAGCTGATAGGTAATACAACCAAAAATCTGGGAGGCCAAGACCACCATGTCTTTGAGGACTATATAAGATCGATCTTGAAAGGCGAGGATGGGAGTCCGACCAGACGAATCTATTAACGTCTGATTGGAATTTCGTGAGCAATGTTTTATTCAGTCTAATAGGGAGAGCCCTAAATAAGTACAGGATCTTCGGGAGTAAAGTCATTTTTATTGCTGTGATCCTTCCTAAAAATGATATCTTATAGGATTTCCACATTTTTAATGTTGCTCTTAATTTATGCATCAATGGTATGTAATTCTTGGAAACAAGCTCATTGAATTTGGGAGTGAGATGAATTCCTAAGTACGGAAGGGACTCCAATGTGTAGGAGAAGCTGAAAGAAGAGCGTAGTGATTCTAAATCTGAAGTTGGAATATTGATTGGCATGCCCATCGATTTGGATACGTTGACTGCTAAGCCCGATAAGGACGAAAAGATGTTGAGAGTTTGTAAAAGAATAGGTAAAGCAGTATTTGGCTGGGAGAGGAATACTAACATATCATCTGCATACATGCACAGTTTGTATGTGTTATTGTTTGATGTGTAACCTTTGATGCCTGCATTGAGTAGGATGGCTGTAGCTAATGGTTCGATTGCAAGTGCAAATAACAGTGGGGAGAGGGGGCAGCCCTGACGCGTACCTCTACCTACTTTGAAAAACTCTGAATTGCAGCCTGGTAACCTAATTCTAGTTGAGGGGCTGTGATAAAGTGCATGAAAGCCATGTACAAATTCACCTTCGAAGCCATATCTACGTAGTACTAGGTCTAAGAATTTCCAAGAGACACTATCGAATGCCTTATTAATATCTAGGCTAAGCATTAAAAGAGGTCTAGAATGTATGTTCGCGTCTTGGATAATATTTGAGACCAGTCTAATGTTGTCTGTGATCTGTCTACCAGGGATAAATCCAGATTGGTAAGGGGAGATAAGTGTAGGGATAATTTTGGCAAGTCTTTTGGCTAGGAGTCTACTAAAAATTTTGAGGTCATTATTTATAACGGATATCGGCCTATAATTTTGGGGTAAAGTGTGGTCTTTATTTGCTTTTGGGATGAGTGACATGTTGGCTAATAGCATCTCCTCTGGGAATTGTCCTCCTGTGAGAATGTTGTTATATAGTTTCACCAAGTGAGGGATTAGGAGTTGGTGATATTGTTTAAAGTATGAGGATGAAAAGCCATCCGGGCCTGGAGCTGAGTTCCTTTTAAGTGATTTCATGATACGAGTCAATTCTTCTTCTGAACATGGCGAATTTAGTGTATCTATTTGAGTTTGGGTTAATTTTGGAAAGGGGAGGTTATCAAACCAAGAAAGTGAGGAGGGAGGAATGGGAGTGTTTGGTGCTGAGAGAAGGTCGGAATAAAAGTCTTTGAATATGGAGAGTATCTCCTGAGGGTGTATAACCAGTTGGTTTGCCCTGTTTTTGAGCTTATAGATGTGTGTAGGTTTTATTGACTGGTTAAGTTTGCGGGCGAACATCGTAGAATAGGAGTTGCATGATAAGAAAAATTTTGCTTTCGACCAGCGGAGCGCTTTTTCTGCTCTAAATGTTAAAAGGGAATCTAAATCGTTGCGTTTATGAGTGATCAACTTATAGATATCTGGGTCATGAGTGTGCTTATGGTCCCTATATAATTTATGGAGGTCCCTAGTGAGGGAGTGGATTTTTTCCCATTTGGTCCTATTACTTTGTGCTGCCCTCTTAATAAGATGACCCCTCATGACTGCTTTGTGGGCCATCCATAATGTAGAGAAGGAGATATCAGGGGTAGCATTAGTAGTGAAATATTCTTCTATTTCTGAAGCTATTTCCTGTTGGTGAACGGGATCTGAAATCAAAGACTCATTTAGTCTCCAGGAGTATGGGGTGGAAATGAGGCCTATGAATTTTGTACTCAGGGTAACAATATGATGGTCTGACCAAGAGCAAGGGTGTATTGTAGCGTCTAGGGAATTAGCTAGAATTATAGGGGTACAGAGGATATGGTCTATACGGGAGTATGAGTCATGCGGATGTGAATAAAATGTGTAGTCCCTTGCGCCTATGTTTAACGCCCTCCAAGAGTCTAATAATTGCAGGTCATTTATATGTGTGGTAGTTGTTTTAGAGAAGGATTTGGAGTTCTGATTCTGTTTGCTTCTATCGAGGTTTGGTTGAGGAACTGAATTGAAGTCTCCGCCTAGAATAATATGTGGTGAATGATATTGTTGTAATGTATTGAAAAATTGTGTGAAGAATGTGGTTTGTGTGTCGTTAGGGGCGTATATGTTAGCCACTGTAATGTCTCTCCCAGCCAATGTACCTTTAATAATAATGAATCTACTGTCTTGATCCTTAAAGACTTGCTGAACCTCAATGGGAAAAGAGTGATGGAAAAATATTGCAACTCCCTTAGTTTTAGAGGTGGAAGTGGTATAGAAAGATTGGTTAAATGATTTATGAAAGAATGTGGGGTGTGCATCTGTCATAAAATGTGTTTCTTGCAACATTACTATTTTCGCATTCAATTTTTTATATTGCAAAAAGGCCTTTTTCCTTTTGTTAGGGGAATTGAATCCCTGTACATTGTGTGATATTATTTTAATGGTCATGATGTGGGTGTGTAATTTTGGGGAAGCAACAGGAAGGCTGATATCTGACATTTTCTACGTTGGGAGGAGAATGAAAAAACATATGTTATGAACCTGACCATGGAGAACAAGATGCTTAGAGACAAATGTAGAGATGACTCTATTCTTATCATGTCTAATCTGTCGGTTAAAAAAAACATTGTACCAGATTTAAATAACGTAATAAAGCTACAAGAAATGAAACCTATATCAAAGTTAATAAAACATTTGGGGTTAGGAAAAATTATTTTCTCTAACCGACCATGAAATAATAACGGGCCAATTGGCCCAAGACTCAGTCTTGTCAACTTACTAATGCGAACTGGGAGCTTATTGAAAAGTGAAATAAACAAAGATATAAAGAAACAAATGTATTCGCAATTCAGTTGAAAATGAGCTAACCCTCTGGGGGGAGGGCATGCTCTAACTGAGTGGGGGAAAATCATGGCGTCATAGGGTGGAGAGCCACACAAGATGTGTTTTTTTTTTTTGTGTAAATACCTGTGTTAGATAAAAATTGATGTTAATAAGTCTCCTTATAAAAGAGAATGCACTATACTTTAGCACCGTGGACAAGGCGGGGTTGCAACAGAGAACAGTGGAGCAATATATACTTCTATATTATGCCTGGGGTGACAGTAATTAAAACATGAGGTATGCCTGTAAAATAGGTTGTTTAGAAAAAAGTAGTATAAATCTTCTTTACAGTACAAACAATTTACAAACATTTGTATGGACTAGGAAAATGAAAAGTCCCAAGAACTAGTGATCTATTAAATAATTAGTCTTAACACAGAAACCATATTCAATCCTCCCACCCCTCTTCAGAGAAGAAAGGGATGGAATATTATACATGAGGGATATAAATATCAAAGGGATTGCAGTACCATGTCTTGTCAGTAGGTGTCAGTGTCTCACCGTAAATGACCCGTGCTAAGAAGAAAAAAACAAAAAACAAAAAAACAAAAAAACAATACTTTTCAGTTGAGACATTAAGCACAAATGAGTGACCATATCAAAAAAAAAGCCTGTGCTTATTGCAGTAACTTGGGTATATAAAAAACTTGAGTGAGAAGTGATAGAAAATGAGAAAAAAAAAGAACCCAGTTAGAGTCCAAAAATGACGAATAACTCTGGGAAGAACTGAAGAACATGTGAGAACCAGAAAACTTTTAAAAAGTAGTGATTTAGTTGAAGTTCAGTGGTCCGGCCTCCTGTCTGAGTCTTCGACTATTTGCCCGTGAAGCTGGGGTGTTCCAGATGGGAGCTGGACGAGATGAGGATGGGGTGCGCGGGAGATTGCCTGCATCCATTAGACCCAGTTTGATTAGGATGTCTTGACCCTCTGGGACTGTGGAGGCAACGTAAGTGGTGCCGTTATGGGGAATAATCAGTTTGAAAGGGAAACCCCATCTATATCTGATCCTCGCCGTGGAGAGCACTGTTGTGATTTCCTTCATCTTCCTGCGTCTGTCTAGGGTTGCTTGTGAGATATCTGGATAGATCTGTATTTGTACTCCATCCAGGACAATGCTTCTCAGACCCCTGGCCGCCCTCATAATATCTTCCTTTACCAGGAAATCTTTCATGCATAACACTATGTCTCGAGGGGGTTTATCGGGGGGGAGGTTTTGCCCTTAAAGCACGGTGTATGCGATCACAGATAAATGATTGAACATTCTGTTCTGGGAGCAGATTATGGAAAAGCTTGTTTGCATATACAGGTAGATCTGTAATGGATTCCGGGACCCCTCTAATTCTGAGGTTGGACCTCCTATTCCTGTTGTCTAAATCCTCCACTTGCTCCTGTAATTGTATGAAGGCTGAGGAAAGTGAATCATGCTCCCTAGATAAGTCATTGAAAGCTATGGACAGCTCATCGTGCTTGTTTTCTAGCAAATCGGTTCTTGTCCCTAATGCAGCTATTTCCTGGGATAATGTGTCAGTGGACCTCTGAATCTCTGCTTGAAATTTATGTATAAGTTTAGAGCACATGGCCTCCAGACTCACATCTAAATCTGCTTTAGTCAGTGGAGGGTACTCACAGTTCTCTGTTGGACCCGAATCCAGCGGTGACTGAGATGGCTGTAGCTGAGGCTGAGCAGGGAATGAGGAAGGTGAAGAGGGCAGCGCGTCAGCGCCATTTTTAGCCATCCTGCCGCGCTCCAGAGATCTGAGGCAGTAATGGGCAAGATTTTTCTGCTTCTGGCTGCTCTTCCGACCCTTCTTCTTA
This sequence comes from Rana muscosa, assembly GCA_029206835.1. Lineage (NCBI taxonomy): Eukaryota > Metazoa > Chordata > Amphibia > Anura > Ranidae > Rana > Rana muscosa. Next base: position 335,331,914 of record CM055123.1, on the reverse strand, counting down.
GAAGACTGCATGCACAGATTCTTATGTGCGGGGGTGTTGTTGGTTTGTTTCCGTTCCGGTGATTATGGCCCCGATAATGTGGCTTTTAGCCCCGTGAGACCCGGAGCTCTCTCTAGAAGCTGCTGCTCCGTCCCATGCCGCGCATGCACCCCCGTAAATATTTTATTATATATTTTCAAGTGACAACACTGAAGGAATTACACTTTGCTACAAATTAAAGTAGTGAGTGTACAGCTTGTATAACAGTGTAAATTTGCTGTCCCCTTAAAATAACTCAACACACGGCCATTAACGTCTAAACCGCTGGCAACAAAAGTGAGTACACCCCTAAGTGAAAATGTTCAAATTGGGCCCAAAGTGTCAATATTTTGTGTGGCCACCATTATTTTCCAGTACTGCCTTAACCCTCTTGGGCATAGAGATCACCAGAGCTTCACAGGTTGCTTCTAGAGTCCTCTTCCACTTCTGCATGACGACATTGCGAAGCTGGTGGATGTTGGAGACCTTGCGCTCCTCCACCTTCCGTTTGAGGATACCCCACAGATGCTCGATAGGGTTTAGGTCTGGAGACATGCTTGGCCAGTACTCGCGCAGCCCCAGACCATGATACTCGAACCACCATGCTTGACTATAGGCAAGACACACTTGTCTTTGTACTCCTCACCTGGTTGCCGCCACACACACTTGACATCATCTGAACCAAATAAGTTTATCTTGGTCTCATCAAACCACAGGCCTTGGTCCAGGATTCCATGTCCTTATTTTGCTTGTCTTCAGCCAACTGCTTGCGGGCTTTCTTGTGCATCATCTTTAGAAGAGGCTTCCTTCTGGGACAACAGCCATGCAGACCAGTTTGTTGCAGAGTGCAGCGTATAGTCTGAGCTCTGACAGCCTGACCCCCCACCCCTTTAGCCTCTGCAGCAAAGCTGGCAGCACTCATATGTCTATTTCCCAAAGACAACCTCTGTATATGATGCTAAGCACATGCACTCAACTTCTTTGGTCGACCATGGCGAAGCCTGTTCTGTGTGGAACCTGTCCTGTTAAACTGCTGCACTGTCTTGGCCACGTGCTGCAGCTCATTTTAAGGGACTTGGCAATCTTCTTATAGCCTATGCCATGTAGAGGACCAATTCTTTTTTTCAGATCCTCAGAGAGTTCTTTGCCATGAGGTGCCATGTTGAACTTCCGGTGACCAGTATGAGAGACTGAGAGCGATAACACCAAATTTAACACACCTGCTCCACAATCACACCTGAGACCTTGTAACACTAACGAGTCACATGACACCAGGGAGGGAAAATGGCTTATTGGGCCCAATTTGGACATTTTCACTTCAGGGGTGTACTCACTTTTGTTGCCAGCGGTTTTAGACATTAATGACTTTGTGTTGAGTTATTTTGAGGGGACAACACATTTACACTGTTATACAAGCTGTACACTCAATACTTTACATTGTAACATTGTAGTACATTTCTTCAGCGTTGTCACATACATGAATAGATATAATAAAATATTTACAAAAATGTGAGGGGTGTACTCACTTTTGTGAGATACAGTGTGTGTGTGTGTATATATATATATATATATATATATATATATATATATATATATATATATATAAAATTATAATTATATTTACAAAAGTAAATAAGAGGTCGCATGAAAACACCACTATACTGACACCATTAAAATCAAAAACGCCCACACATTTACAAAAAACGAGAACGGAATAGTCCTCAAACAAAGAAAGTATATATGTTTCATGTAGAAACAAATATGTCTGCATATAACTGAGCCCATAAAGATAGATACTAGCTGAGAAAAATCAAGAAAACTAGGCAATTTTTTCAATAAAAATTGCATAAAAAATTGTATCAAAAATATCGCATTCATCTTTTTTTTTTCTTTAGGCCCTTTGTGTGAAACACGTCTGCCGAACAATGTGGATCCTTCGTGTGTCATTTTTATTTTTTAACCTTTGATTCTACAATAAACCAATAATGTGTCTGATCCTCTCGCTTTCCCACCTGCAGTGTCTACCTTGGATAGCAATGGACCCTTCACTGCCTCCTGGTGGCCAGTCCTCTCGCAGCAGGTAGGAATGTGGGACCTTTGGTTTGTTTCCTATGTTCTGTCTGCCCTGGGGGGGGGGTGGGGGGGTGGGAGTGGGGTACAGGGCATTAGCTGTAATATGTATGCTTTTCTCTTTCCTTTTTTTCTCTCCACAGCCCTTCTAGGTCTGATCCACAGCTCAGTTCCCACAGAAGTAGCAGGTCTTCTAAATCACACCACCGCTACTCTTCCTCTGGATCCAGGCACCACGTATCTTCCTCTAAATCCAGACACTGCAGTAGAGACTCTCCCCACCCCCCCTCATCTCTCCCCAGTAAGGGGGCGGAGAAGTTGTGTTGGGGATGTGGGGCCCCGGTCCCTGCCAGCAAGTCTCTCTTTGACAGCTGTTTCTCTAAAGCAGCTAATGACAGGGAGGGTGCAGACCAATACCTTGAATCATTAAACAGGTCGTGAGAGAATCTCTGCAGGAGAGAGAAGCTAGCAAGCCTCGTGAACCCCCACCGGAACCTCTAGGTTCTCTATCAGGAGAGGGTCAGGTTCATGAGACATGGGAGTCTTTCCAGCCTAGCCATCCATCCGTTCCTCCCTTGGATAGAGAGTCGGAAGCAGAAGATCCAGGGACGGGCTTCGAGTCCGCCCTGGTTCCTTCTTTGGTGAGAGCTGTAAGGGAAGCTCTGAATTGGGAAGATCCTGTAATTTCTCCTCCAAAGCAGAGGAAATTTTTCAAGCAGCTCAATAAAGAGCATCAATATTTTCCCTTCCTCACTGAAGTAGGTGACATAATTTCTGAAAAATGGGGCAAAATGAACAGAAAAAGTTCTATTCAGTCTAAAATTCCAAAGCTGTATCCCTTCAAGGAAGAAGAGGTTAAACATCTTGAGTCGGCTCCCTTGGTGGATGCAGCGCGGCACTCTATTGAAAATGAATGGTTCCCTATGGGAGCCCATTCATTTGAATAGAGGTTGCCCGGGAAGTCGGATAAAGACTCGTGTGCCGGCTGACACAGGGACAGCGCGACTTTGCGAGGCAACTTGGACATGACTTGAGCGTGAAGCAGCCGCTCAAGTGGTGTCCTAGAAGCGACGACCTGGCCGAGAATGTCTCCAGCACGATGCCATTGCGCTGGTTCTCGGCAGCCTCGCGCTCGCTGTCCCGTGTTTGGTATGAATCATGAAGGGGAACTCCACGCCAATTTTTAATTAAAAAACCGGCATGGGTTCCCCTTCAGGAGCATACCAGGCCCTTAGGTCTGGTATGGATTTTATGGGAAACCCCTACGACGAAAAACGGCATGGGGGTCCCCCCGGAATCCACACCAGACCCTTATCCGAGCACGCAGCCCGGCAGGTCAGGAAAGGGGGGCGAGCGAGCGCGCCCCCCCTCCTGAACCGTACCAGGCCGCATGCCCTCAACATGGGGGGGTGGGTGCTTTGGGGCAGGGGGCGCCCTGCGCTCCCCCACCCCAAAGCACCTTGTCCCCATGTTGATGGGGACAAGGGCCTCTTCCCGACAACCCTGGCCGTTTGTTGTCGGGGTCTGCGGACGGGGGGCTTTTTGGAATCCGGGATCCCCTTTAATAAGGGGGCCCCCGATACCGGCCCCCCACCCTATGTGAATGAGTATGGGGTACATCGTACCCCTACCCATTCACCTGGTGGCAAAAAAAGTCAATAAAAAACACAACACAGGTTTTTAAAGTAATTTATTAGGCAGCTCCGGGGGTTTTCTTTGGACTTCGGGGGTCTTTCTGCCAGGCGCCCCGCTATCTTCTTCCAGCTCTTTTGCTAGCGGGGTCCCGGTCTTCATCGCCGTCTTCTTCCGACTTCGGGGGTCTTTCTGCCGGGCGCCCCGCTATCTTCTTCCAGCTCTTTTGCTAGCGGGGGTCCCGGTCTTCATCGTCGTCTTCTTCCAATTACGTCACAGTCTCGGGGAATGATGGGACTTTGACGTGATATGGGGACGGGGTTAGCAGGTGGCATTACTCGGTGACCACGCCCCATGCCAATATAAGTGGGTGCGCTCCGCGGACAGAGCATTGTAGCGGCAGACAGCGACGAAGCAACATCGGGTGGAGAGAAGAGGGAAGAAGACAACGATGAAGACCAGGACCCCGCTAGCAAAAGAGCTGAAAGAAGATAGCGGGGCGCCCGGCAGAAGGCAGAAAGAACCGGAGATCGTGGAGAAGGCACCGGAGAGCGAGAGAAGAACCGGAGAGCGCGGAGAGGACACCAGAGAACAGAACAAGAGACCCCCGAAGTCGGAAGAAGACGACGATGAAGACCGGGACCCCCGCTAGCAAAAGAGCTGAAAGAAGATAGCGGGGCGCCCGGCAGAAAGACCCTGAAGTCGGAAGAAGACGGCGATGAAGGCCGGGACCCCGCTAGCAAAAGAGCTGGAAGAAGATAGCGGGGCGCCCGGCAGAAAGACCCCCGAAGTCGGAAGAAGACGACGATGAAGACCGGGACCCCGCTAGCAAAAGAGCTGGAAGAAGATAGCAGGCGCCCGGCAGAAAGACCCCCGAATTCGGAAGAAGACCCCCGGAGCTGCCTAATAAATTACTTTAAAAACCTGTGTTGTGTTTTTTATTGACTTTTTTGCCACCAGGTGAATGGGTAGGGGTACGATGTGCCCCATACTCATTCACATAGGGTGGGGGGCTGGTATCTGGGGTCCCCCCTTATTAAAGGGGGCTCCCGGATTCCGATAAGCCCCCCGCCCGCAGACCCCGACAACCAACGGCCAGGGTTGTCGGGAAGAGGCCCTTGTCCCCATCAACATGGGGACATCCTCCCCAAGTTGAGGGCATGTGGCCTGGTACGGTTCAGGAGGGAGGGGGGCCGCTCTCTCATCCCCCCTCTTTTCCTGCGGCCTGCCAGGTTGCGTGCTCGGATAAAGGGTCTGGTGTGGATTTTTAGGGGGACCCCCACGCTATATTTTTTTTTAAAGTTTGGCGCAGAGTTCCCCTTAAAATCCATACCAGACCTGAAGGGCCTAGTGTGGATTTTGGGGGGACCCCACGCCATGTTTTTTTCATTTTGGTGGGGGGGTCCCCTTTGAATCCATACTAGACCCAAGGGCCTGGTATGGACCTTGGGGGGACCCCACGCTGTTATTTTTATAGATTTTTTTTTTTGAGCCGGCAATGTTTATTTTTTTTACATTTCCTTTAACAACCAGCTATAAACAGGTAAAAAAAAAAGCAACTCGCCGCAAAATCGTGGTACTTGCGTTTTGGATGCGGGTCCATTGAATTCTATTACATCCAAAACACTGTTTTTGGCCTGGAAAAAAAAAATCTGCAGTTGCGTTTAACCTCATTTTTCACAAAGCCAAAAAATGCCTTCAGACGCCAAAGATTTCCACTTTTCAGACGCGGTACCGGCGTTTAGCCGCATTTTAGTTTAGAAGCGTTTTAAAGGTGACCTATTTTTTTACATTGATAAACTCAAAAATTATAGCAAATGAGGAAAAACCATTCAAAATATATATATTTCCAAAAAAATTGAAATTGCTTCCATTGCATTGTGGACAATCCACTTGGGGCAGGTGATGTGGCAAGTGGACAATCCACAACTTGGGGCAGGTGACGTGGCAAGTGGACAATCCACAACTTGGGGCAGCTGACGTGGCAAGTGGACCATCCACAACTTGGGGCAGCTGACGTGGCAAGTGGACAATCCACAACTTGTGGCAAGTGATGTGGCAAGTGACACACTAAATACAAGTACACTGCTGCTCTCTCAGCTGCTGATACTCACTCTGGTCTCACAAAATAGCTGAAATCGTTAATAATACTGTTTTTGGAGCTTAGGTTATAGACATATAGACGCATATAGACGCAAATGTGGTAAAACGCGGCATGCAAACGCCACAAAGCGCGCCTTTCTAAACGCCGCTTTCAAGGTGACCTATTTTTTTACATTGATAAACTCCAAATTTATGGCAAATGAGGAAAAACCGTAATATATATATATATATATATATATATATATATATACATATATATATATATATTGTGACAGCAGGAAGGTAAAGTCACCTGGTTGCATCCAGGGGGGTAGATATATTTCGCCCAGATTCAGGCTTTACGCCGACTTATACAACTAGGTGGAGAGTTGTATAAGGCTAGTGGGCTCATGGATGACTCATACCTCTAGGGAGAGTGTGGGGCGTCGTGCAGACAGAGATGAGGAGACCAGCTGAACCTTGTCAGCTCATTTAGGCCTCTATAAGAACTCCCAGCTTCATTAGATGTTAGCTCATGCCTGGAACCAGACCTGTGTGGACTGTCTAGGGAGAGTGAACCCCTGTGCGGTGAGGCAAAGCCTGTGTGGCTATTTGTTTGGACTTTTACTAAACCAGGGACTTAGGGACTAGGACAGCACTAGGCTGATCCCAGTTGTTAGTTAGGAAACCTGTATGTTTAGTCAGAGGTCAACTTGACCAGGATTTATTTTGGTTATGTTTCTTTTGCTTTGCTGTGTTTTGTCACTGTAAATAGAAAATAAACCGCACCTTTTTGATTTTGAAAACCACAACCTCCGTTTGCTGGGCCTGTTTTGTGTGGGGAGCCCATCCCGGGGGTCACACACACCCGCTGCCGAGCTAACCCCCTCACAGTTGGTGGAGAACCAGTGGCAGTTTTTTTTTAAGCCAGCATGGAGGAGATACTGAAGCAGCTGGCTCTAGCAAATGCCAATCAACAGCAGACAAATGCAGGTTTGCAAAAGAGCCTTGCAGCTCAACAACAGAGCCTTGCAGCCCAGCAGCAGACAAACGCAACTTTGCAACAGAGTCTGGAGGCTCAGCAACGAGCCCAGCAGCAATCTGAGGCCCGCTTCATAGACCTGTTGCAGAAGCAAGAGCAGAGACTACAACAACAGATGGAAGCAGTAATGCAGCAACGTCCGCAGACCAGTGAGGAAAGCCGTCCCACTAATACCGCGTCCTTTGGGGTGAGTCGTTTATTGACAAAAATGACTGGAGAGGATGATCCAGAGGTATTTTTGACCACATTTGAAAGGACCGCTGAAAGAGAAAAGTGGCCTGAGGAGCAGTGGGCTGGACTGGTGGCTCCTCTGTTAACTGGTGAATCGCAGAAAGCTTACTATGACCTAGAGCCTAACCAAGCAAAAGACTATGTGATGCTAAAAGCTGAAATATTGGCAAGGCTGGGTGTCACCCAGGCTGTCCGGGCTCAGCGTGTGCATAACTGGACTTTCCAGCTTGGAAAACCCCCCAGGTCTCAAATGTATGATCTCATTCACCTGAGCAGAAAGTGGCTACAGCCAGAGACTTTGTCCGCACCAAAGATTGTGGAACGTGTTGTAATGGATCGGTTTTTGAGAGCTCTTCCTACTGCCATCCAAAAGTGGGTAAGCCATGGAGACCCAGAGACGGCCGATGGTCTTGTGGATCGTGTGGAGAAATACTTGGCTACAGAGAACCTGACGGCCTCTTCCAGAGACACTCGGACTTTCCACCCTAAGACCAGACCATCCCCAGGGGCGGATAAGAGGATTCCAAGGGGTGAGGGTGGAGAGAGTGAGAGGGTGGGAGCTCTACCCCAAGTTTGGCGAGAACAGCCTGGGAAATCAGCGGCTCAAGAGGCGGCAAGAAGGATCGTTTGCTACCGCTGCCGGCAAGCGGGACATATTGCAGCCAATTGCCCGGTTGTGGAGGAACCCATGCAGTGTGACTTTCTGACGGGCAGACGTCAGTCGCTGTGTGCGACAGTCGCATGCACTGCCATTCGAGGAACTGAGAAACATTTATGCAAAATGTGTGTTAATGGTAGAAATGTTGTGGTATTGCTGGATTCAGGTAGCCTTGTGACCCTGATAAAGGCTGAGTTAGTTAAAACAGAGGTCTCTGGGAATAGCAAGGTAGCTGTTATTTGTGTGCATGGGGACACCCGAGAGTATCCAGTGACTACAGTGTGTTTCGAGACCCCCAAAGGTACCCTCTCTCATCCAGTGGGCTTAGTATCTCAGTTACCGCATGACGCCATTGTGGGAAGGGATTTTCCGAAGTTCTGGGAACTGTGGGATGATCCTGAGCCCCTCACTGGTGCCCCTATGTACCAGGAATGTGATAGCCAGAACTCCCCTGAGAGTGGTGAGGACTCTCCGGAATTTCCCTTATCAGTATTGGCAGGGGAGACTCAAGAAACTGGAGAGGAGCCCACCTCCTCAGACGAAAACCTACCGTCTGTGGAGTTTTCTGATCTTGAGGTTCACAGGGAAAACTTTGCCACAGAACAGTTGAAAGACCCCGCCCTAATAAAGGCACGGGAAAACGTAGTGAAAATAGATGGCGAGTTAGTGAACCCAGATAATACCTGCACTTACCCATACTTCAGCGTAGAGAAGGACCTACTGTATCGGGTGGCAAAAAGGGCAGAAGAAACCGTTGAGCAGCTTGTGGTGCCCAAACCTTACAGGAAGTTGGTGTTGGAGTTGGCCCATGGGCACATTCTTGGAGGTCATCTGGGGACAGAGAAAACCCGAGAGAGGGTATTACAGAGATTCTATTGGCCGGGGGTGATGAAGGACGTAGAAAATTATTGTTCCTCCTGCCCTGTGTGTCAGAGGTTGGCCCCGATGCCACATTTCCGTAGCCCGCTGGTCCCTCTACCCATCATTGAGGTCCCGTTTGAGAGGATCGCCATGGATTTGGTAGGTCCTATAATCAAGTCCGCTAGGGGGCACCAGTACATATTAGTTATAATGGACTATGCCACCCGTTATCCAGAAGCGATCCCTCTCCGAAATACCTTGGCCAAAACCATAGCCAAAGAGCTATCTCTTGTTTTTAGCCGGGTGGGTATTTGTAAAGAACTGCTTACGGACCAAGGTACACCCTTTATGTCCCGGGTTATGAAAGAGCTGTGTAAATTGTTCAAAGTGACGCAATTGCGTACGTCTGTGTATCACCCCCAAACCGATGGGCTGGTTGAAAGATTCAACAAAACCCTAAAACAAATGTTGAAGAAAGTGGTGGATAGAGATGGAAAGGATTGGGACTGTTTACTTCCTTATTTGATGTTTGCTATTAGGGAGGTGCCCCAATCCTCTACGGGATTCTCCCCCTTTGAGTTACTGTATGGGAGACACCCAAGAGGGCTGTTGGATATTGCCAAGGAAACTTGGGAAAGTGAGAGTTCTCCCCACAGGAGTGTGATTGAGCATGTCGCCCTGATGCAAGATCGAATTGCACAGGTAATGCCCATCGTGAAGGAACATTTGGCCCAAGCGCAGTTGGCACAGCAGAGAGTGTACAACCGTGGAGCCAAGACCCGTACCTTTTCCCCGGGGGATAGGATATTGGTACTTGTCCCTACGGTTGAAAGTAAATTCCTTGCCAAATGGCAAGGCCCCTACGAGATAATGGAAAAAGTGAGCGAAGTGAATTACAAGGTCAGACAACCAGGAAGGCGAAAGCCCGAACAGATCTATCACGTTAATCTGTTGAAAGCCTGGAGGGATAGAGAGTCCCTAGTCGCAGACACTTGGTCACCAGCTCAAACTGGTTGCGTGATTCCTGAGGTTGGAATAGCAGCCACCTTGTCACAACCCCAACAACAGGAGGTTAAGGAGTTTGTGCTTCGCAACAAGGAGGTATTCTCTGAGCTGCCGGGACAAACATCTGGGGTAGAGCATGACATCATTACCCCGCCCGGTGAAAGGGTGAAGTTAAAACCCTATCGGATCCCAGAGGCTCGACGGGAGGCAATACGGGAGGAAGTACAGAAAATGCTGAACTTAGGGGTGATAGAGGAGTCCCAAAGTGATTGGTCTAGTCCCATCGTGTTGGTGCCTAAACCGGATGGGAGCTGGCGATTTTGTAACGATTTTCGTCAGTTGAACAAAGTTACAAAATTTGACACCTACCCCATGCCACGTATAGATGAGTTGATCGACCGGCTGGGAACAGCCCGATACATGACGACTCTTGACCTCACAAAAGGGTATTGGCAAATCCCCCTGGCCAAGTCGGCCAAAGAGAAAACCGCATTTGTAACCCCAGACGGGGCGTTCCAATATAAAAGAATGCCGTTCGGGTTACAGAATGCGCCGGCCACATTCCAGCGGAAAATGGACCAGATGCTGAGGCCCCATCGGAAGTATGCTGCGGCTTACCTGGATGACGTAATTGTCCATAGCACAGATTGGGCCTCACATCTGCCAAAAGTGCAAGCAGTCCTGGACTCTGTTCGGGAAGCAGGGTTTACGGCTAACCCCAAGAAGTGTACCATTGGGCAGGAGGAGGCCAAATATCTTGGGTACACCATTGGGAGGGGAGTAATAAAACCCCAACTCAACAAAGTCGAGGCCATCCAGAGTTGGCCACGTCCCAACAGCAAGAAGCAGGTACGAGCCTTTCTGGGAATCGCTGGGTATTATCGGCGATTCATTCCCCACTTTGCTTCTAAGGCTGTGCCCCTAACCAACCTGACGAAGGGGAAAGGGTCGGTCATGATTAAATGGACCCCCGAGGCTGAGGCAGCATTCCAATTCTTGAAACAAGCCTTATGTAGCCAGCCAGTGTTGTACTCACCCGACTTCTCTAAAGACTTTGTCGTACAAAGTGATGCGTCAGATGTGGGGTTAGGAGCAGTATTGTCCCAGGTCTGGAACGGGGAAGAGCACCCAGTCATTTACCTCAGCAGGAAGTTGAAGTCCCATGAGGTAAATTACGCCACCGTTGAAAAGGAGTGTTTAGCGGTGAAGTGGGCTCTAGATTCCCTTCGGTACTACCTGCTAGGTAGGCACTTTGACATGGTTACGGATCACGCTCCGTTAAAGTGGATGGCTCAAAACAAGGAAACAAATAGAAGAGTGAATAGGTGGTTCCTGGCCCTCCAGGAATTCAACTTCACAGTAAAGCATCGCCCTGGCGTTCAAATGGGGAATGTGGATGCTTTGTCTCGAGTACATGAATGCCTGATTGCTGGTGTTCCAACCCCGAGGTTAAAACAAGAGGGGGGGGTATGTGACAGCAGGAAGGTAAAGTCACCTGGTTGCATCCAGGGGGGTAGATATATTTCGCCCAGATTCAGGCTTTACGCCGACTTATACAACTAGGTGGAGAGTTGTATAAGGCTAGTGGGCTCATGGATGACTCATACCTCTAGGGAGAGTGTGGGGCGTCGTGCAGACAGAGATGAGGAGACCAGCTGAACCTTGTCAGCTCATTTAGGCCTCTATAAGAACTCCCAGCTTCATTAGATGTTAGCTCATGCCTGGAACCAGACCTGTGTGGACTGTCTAGGGAGAGTGAACCCCTGTGCGGTGAGGCAAAGCCTGTGTGGCTATTTGTTTGGACTTTTACTAAACCAGGGACTTAGGGACTAGGACAGCACTAGGCTGATCCCAGTTGTTAGTTAGGAAACCTGTATGTTTAGTCAGAGGTCAACTTGACCAGGATTTATTTTGGTTATGTTTCTTTTGCTTTGCTGTGTTTTGTCACTGTAAATAGAAAATAAACCGCACCTTTTTGATTTTGAAAACCACAACCTCCGTTTGCTGGGCCTGTTTTGTGTGGGGAGCCCATCCCGGGGGTCACACACACCCGCTGCCGAGCTAACCCCCTCACAATATATATATATATACAGATATATATATATATCTTTATATATATATATATATATATATATATATATATATATATATATATATAAAAATGAAATTGCTTCCATTGCATTGTGGACAATCCACAACTTGGGGCAGCTGACGTGGCAAGTGGACAATCCACAACTTGTGGCAAGTGATGTGGCAAGTGACACGCTAAATACAACTACACTGCTGCTCTCAGCTGCTGATATCACTCTGGTCTCACAAAATAGCTAAAATCGTAAATAATACTGTTTTTGGAGCTTGGGCGGCTCCTTATCATATACACGCAAATGTGGTAAAACACGGCATGCAAACGCCACAAAGTGCGCCTTTCTAAACGCCACTTTCAACCTTAGTTCTGAACACTTTGCACCAGCGTACATGGGGCCTAAAAACGCCTATGCCATTTACAGCTCAAAAACGCCATGGTGGCCATGAGGCCATAGGGTTTACATGGAGAGCCGTTTTTAAGCTGCAAAAAACGCTCAAAAAAGCGGCTGGAAAAACGGCCGTGTGCATGTAGCCTTTAGCCTTTAGCCACTTATGCTGGCCATACACTAGACGAAAAATCGGGCGACAATCGCTCATGTAGACACTTTGTTCGTTTTTCGGCAAGTTAATGGGCACAAATCGTTTGTGACGTTTATGTGAAGAAAAAACGAACAGCAAGTTTGGAAAAATTTTGCCGACCGAACGATAAATCGCAAGGTTAATGCATTTGTCGTCCGAGAAAAAACGAACGCTTGCTACTGCGCATGGTTTAAAAACATATAACCCGGAAGGTAAATATTCGTATCAAAGAACGTTGACGTCAAAAGGTCATGATACACATCACCAAGTATACAACCTGCAACCACTTCAATCGTGATATACCTATATATATATATCTCTGTAAAAATAATACAACAGACAAAATATGCAATAATAAAACTTTATTGCCAATTATTTTTGTAAGAAACTAGTGTTTAATCTTTGTGTAGCAGCCTCTCCCCCTCTCCACTCTATCATCAGCTCGTCTTTTTCTTGTCTAGGGGTACCTTATGGAGAGAGAGCGGGGTCACCACGCCAAGCCTTCACCGCAGATAGTTGTGTGGTGTGAGCAAAGTTCTTGTTTTACCTTCGGGTCTGTGTTTTGCACCTGGAGCCTCCTCCTCCTTTGAACAATGTCTGCCAGAAAATGAGCCCCACACCATTAAAGTCCAACACTCCTTTATTCTTCCGATAACATCGTAATGCACAAACAGTTGGACTCCCTCAACGAGTAGAACAGACAGAGGGGTGTGGATGCGAGTAGGCCCAGACACAATGAACTCTCCACTTTCCTTCCTGAAAGTGGGTTGCGGTCTCCGAGCGAGGGGGGATTTCCTTCCAGGCGGTCTTCGATGGAAGGCTCACCTGTCACTGGCAATACGCTGCACCAGGTCTTCAAGCAAGTATCTCCCACCGGTCCATTACGCCCTCTGGATTCGGGTACCCACTCCCGGGGTCCCCTAGGATCTCCTTCCCTCGCGGAACTCAGTGTTGGGCACTGAGCTCCAGACCTCCATCCGAGTACCTCACCCCAGGCTAAAGGTGCCTGGGATGGAACACGACCTCCGAACGTCCTCTAGGCCTAGGCCACCTAGGAGCTCCGTCCGACCACCGCCCTCAGACTGAAGGTGCCTGGGACTTCGACCGTGACAAAGATGGCCGGCCCCTTTATACCCTCTCCCAGCAAGCACGGCAGGTTCCCCGCCCCACCATACCGCTGCCGAGGGAGGACAAAAAGGGGGCACGGCACACAGCAATGGTTCAACCCCAGCCCAAGGCGACAGCGCCACCCGCTGGGCTGCAGGGAACTGCACATCACTGGTGTCTCTGCCAGTTTTAAATACACAGGAAAGTGTATACCCTCTACACTTGTTTTGCGTAATTTTTTTTACATGAGAGCATAATTTTTTTACACAAGAGAGCAAAAGTTCTTTCTACAACAGAGCATCATTTTTTATTTTGTTACACAAGAGAGCATATTTTCATATTTTGAACACAAGATAGCTTAAATTTTTTGGTAAACTAGAGAGCAAAAAAAATTTTTGTTTAAAGCAAGAGAGCATAATTTTTTTGTTAAACAAGAGAGCATAATGTTTAATATTAAAATACTGAGAAAAAAAACTATTTTGAAATTTAAAGACATTTTAAGAATATACATTATGCATCTATCAAAGAATGTTTTTTAATTATTTCTCATGGTTTTCAAAGTTTAAATTTTTTGTAACCCAATATCAGTATTCTTTATTTTTTGGCCTGCAGAATAAACATGGTTTGAGATTGTCCTTGAGGTTTGTGATGTCAGTCACCCCCTACTATAAGTGCATGTCAACATTTGTGTTCACGTAAACACTATAATTGACTTGTGTCATAACACAAATATAGTAGAGGTGACTGACTGCTCAAACCTCAAGGACAGCTTTACTCCAATCATGTTTTTCCATGTCAGGCCAGACTTGTAAATGTGCATGAGTCACGAACATTAATAAAGTGCTTGTCCTCAACAGTCCAAATAGCTTAAAGGTGTTGTAAATGTACGTTTTTTATTTCCTAAATAGGTTCCCCTAAGCTAGTGCATTGTTGGTTCACTTACCTTTTCATTCGATTTCCCTTCTAAATGTTTTTTTTCTTTGTCTGAATTTCTCACGTCCTGTTTCTCCTCAGTAAGCTTGCCCCCATCATCCGAGCGGGAGTCAGCCAGAACAGCTTACTGAACAGCTTACTGAAGAGGAACAGGAAGTGAGAAATTCAGACAAGGAAAACAAAGAAAAAAACCTTTAGAAGAGAAAAGGAAGGAAAAGGTTAGTGAACCAACCAGCACTAGCTTAAAGGACCCTATTTAGAAACTAAAAAACAAAACTTTACAACCCCTTAAGGTTTTGTGCAAACTTCTACAAACAATTAACTCATCAACGAAAAAGACAAGAAAACATACATGGACCAAAGTGACACATGGTAAATCTTTCAAAGTGTGTCAAGTGCAACCAGAATATTTTTTTGGACAGAGGTCAGGTGCTCTTTCACTTTTTCTAACTCAGATGAGTACTTCTCTAACTCTGATGAGCATTTCAACAGATCAGATAACAATCTTTGGGCAGTAATTGTATTTAATTCCTGTTCCACAGACAGATGATGTGCTGTTGAAGATAAGAAAAAAAAAGATTGAGGGAAATGTTTTTAAAATGGAGTTGATCTTAAAGTGTATGTGTACTGGCTTACCTGTGCTGCTTGTGATGGTTTCACAGGAATGCTGTGCCTGGTCTGCTTCAACATCTGTAATACTTTGGCATGGTTCAGCATCATCATCATCAGGTCCTTTATCAGTAACTGGAGCTGTGTCATCATCATCAGGTCCTTTTTCTGTAACTGGAGATGTGTCATCAACCACAATAATATCCAGGCCTGTTGTCACAGTGCTGTTCCCAAAGTGTGCTTTCTTGGGTCTTTCTAGGTTAAAAATATTTAAAAAATACATGAAAAAAGCATGCATGCTAAAGATTATAGTTTGCATTGATGAAGACATTGCAGAAAGACTACATGGATTGCATGCCTAGGTGAGAGAGCAGAAATGGCAGAAATTAATCATAAATACCTTTTTTGATCATTGTATGTATTTTATACAACGGTGCTTCCTCCCTATGCTTCAAGTCAGACCATCTCTTGTGCAGCTGGCCCTTTGTTCGGTCCACACCATATTTCTTCCCAAGCACATGGATAACCTTCTCCATGATGTCATATTTTCTTCTATTAGGCCTGGGGTAGTTTTTGTGCCTCCCATCATAGTCATTTTTTTCCAAAATCTTCACCATAGTTTTCATTTCATCCAGGGACATTTTTTTTAAAGTTTCCAATTCTTTTGGGAAGAGCATGCTCCTGTTCTTCAGCCATCATTCTGCTGCTAAAGATGGCGCCGAATGAAGAAGGGTGGAGCTTGCAAACTCCCATATTGCACTGCGTTTTACACTCTGACCCGGCACACAGAACATTGTCACGCACACAGAACATTGTCACGCACGATTTACCGAGTAGAGGAACGAGCACACACACTGACTAAATGAACGATTATACAGACCAATCTACAGAAGATTTGTTACAACTGAAGGTAAGCAGACCAGTACAATAGTTCTATGATATTGTTTGGTGTAAATTGGCAACTAAACGATGCATTTTTTCTTATTACAGGAGCAATGGTGGACAAATTTACATCACCACATTTCCTTCCCCAATTCATTGAAATGTATCGTGACCTTTTATGTTTATGGAAAGTACACTCCAAAGAGTATTCAGACCGCCAAAAACGCAATGATGCTTATAACAAATTAGCTGAACTATGCACTGTTGTGTATTCTAAAGCAGATGTAGCCTATGTTAAACAAAAAATATCAAATCTGCGTACTATATTCAAAAAAGAATTAAATAAAATACACAATTCCAAAAGATCTGGTGCAGGTGCAGACCAAGTATACGTGCCACGTCTGTGGTATTTTGAGAGCTTACGATTTCTGACTGAACAGGAGGAACCACGAGCCTCTGTATCAAGTTTAGACAGTAGTGTCAGTGCAACTAATTCAGGAGATGAAGAAGATTGAACATTTGAGGAAATGGCAGGTAAAGTAATCATATTCTTTTTTATTATACACTTTGATATACACAGATAAAGTAATCTAATTTGAATAGAATACATAAAATATTACACTACACATCAATTTTTCTTGGAAATTTACTTTTGTTGATATTTCTTAAAGACAAACATAACATGACACCTGTGTTTCTTGATGAAAGAATATATTAATTCAGCCACTGACATTTCATTTGAAGATCTAGAGATTGTTTTGCCAATCCACTGCGCCAAGACCAATAAAATATTGCATATAGTCAAGACGATTCTGACGGGCTAGTTGACTAGAGAGACGTGGTGGGGCACGGCCTAGGTCTAGCAGCCCTTCTGTATCATTACGCCAATCACCAGGTATGAGATCCCTAGACAGAGTATCTTCCCGTTCCATCATGGTTTGTAACATGTAGGTGGAGCTAGTACGTCTTAGAAAATTATGTAACACACAGCAACAATGAACCATAATGTCAATTTTTGGGGGGGTTACATTTATTGGTGTATGGAAGATCCGAAAGCGATTGGCCATAATACCAAAGGCATTTTCTACCACTCGTCTAGCACGAGATAACCTGTAATTAAATATATTCTGATCAGGTGTAAGGTTTTTAAGGGCAAATGGTTTCAACACATGTTCAGATAATGCAAATGCGTCATCTGCGACAAGTACATAATTCAGGCCTTCCACTGTGTCCTCTTTGGATGGTAGATTTAAAAGTCCATTTTTTAAACGATGAGAGAAAACTGTTTTCTCGATTACACCCCCATCTGAATTTCGTCCATTTTTGCC
The DNA here is from genome assembly GCA_029206835.1 of Rana muscosa. Classification (NCBI taxonomy): domain Eukaryota; kingdom Metazoa; phylum Chordata; class Amphibia; order Anura; family Ranidae; genus Rana; species Rana muscosa. The sequence goes on along the minus strand of CM055123.1, from coordinate 335,314,792 downwards.
AATGTCCACAAACATAAACTCATACATTGCATTCACGATTGCCATTAGGACAATGCTAAAGTAGCCTTTATAGTTGTAGTAGAAAGAGCCAGATTTTGCTGGGGGTGTTATGTGAACATGTTTTCCGTCTATGGCACCACCACAGTTAGGGAAATTCCAATAGTCATGAAATTGTTTGGCTGTTGCCTTCCATTCCTCCACAGATGACGGGAGCTGTAAAAGCTAAAAATATAAACATGTTCAGTCTTTATTTCTTGATATATTCATTTATTTTGCTATATTATACAGGATCTATTTGTCAATGACACACAGACTGTCACATCACCAGCAGTAAACAGGAACAAAAAGAGAAAGACAACGCAACAGTCTACAGGCAACTTTCTATTACAGGCATCGGCAGCGTTGAATCAGAAGAGGGATGAATGTGATGACCTGGGTGGATTTACTGCCAAGAAAATACGCTGGATGTCAGAAGACCAAAAACAATTGCTGGAACCCTTACTGATTCAGCTTCTTAATAAAGGGTTGAGAGGGGAGCTTACCACAAATACTCACTTAGCTGAGCACAAAGCCACACACCCAATCATCCCAACAACCTCACCCTCATCAGTGGCCCATACCATATACACAACAGCAGGATCGTCCCCAAAACAACTGGGAAGGGGAGTTTTTACCGCTCCAAGTGAGTATGCTCCAACAATCTATGGTCTCAGGAACACCGTGGGTGTCAGCAATGCACGTAGCATATGGAAAGGAAAATAAGGATATGGACAGCTGCACTCCAAAAAACCTTAACGGTCGCCTTTATTGTAAAGGATCGGATAAAATACACCAAAAAATCACAGCATAGCCGGAGTAACAGCTGACATGTTTCGCACTGTACAGTAGGTGCCGCCGATATTGTGTCAATCTCGCCGCTTCTAGCGGCGATATTGACACCCTATGAGCTCCGTCGCGAGAGCCAGCGCTGAGCTGTCTCGTCATCGGGAAAGGAAAAAATGTTCCTTTCACGATGAGCGACACGCATTGCCGATAGGCGGGGATCCGATGCGGATTCCCGCCAATACCAGGCACTACGTTTGGTATGAATCCTGAGCGGGAACTCCACGCCAATTTTTAAAGAAAAAACAGGCGTGGGTTCCCCCTCCAGGAGCATACCAGGCCCTTGGGTCTGGATTTGAAGGGGAACCCTACGCAGAAAAAACGGCGTGGGGGTCCCCCTCAAGATCCAAACCAGACCCTTATCCGAGCACGCAACCTGGCAGGCCGCAGGGGAAGAGAGGGGACGAGAGCAGCCCCCCCTCCCTCCTGAACCGTACCAGGCCACATGCCCTCAACATGGGGGGTTTGGTGCTCTGGGGCAGGGGGGCAACCTGTGGCCCCCCCACCCCAGAGCACCCTGCCCCCATGTTGATGAGGACAGGGCCTCTTCCCGACAACCCTGGCCGTTGGTTGTCGGGGTCTGCGGGCGGGGGGCTTATCAGAATCCGGGAGCCCCCTTTAATAAGGGGGCCCCCAGATCCCGCCCCCCCACCCTATGTGAATGAGTATGGGGTACATCGTACCCCTACCCATTCACCTGGTGGAAAAAAATGGCAATAAAAACACAACACAGTTTTTAAAAGTATTTTATTGCACCGCTCCGGAGGTCTTCTTCCGACTTCGGGGGTCTCCGGTGTCGTCGCCACGTTCTCCGGTTCTTTCTTCTGCCGGGCCACCGCTATCTTCTTCCAGCTTTTTTGCTAGCGGGGCCCGGTCTTCTCCGTCGCCTTCTCCCCTCTTCTTCTCTCCGGTTCTTTATTTCTTCCGCCGGGCCTCCGCTAACTTCTTTTTAGCTCTTTTGCTAGCGGAGGCCCGGTCTTCTCCGTCGCCTTCTTCTTCTCCCGCTCTCCGGTTCTTCTCCCGCTCTCCGGTTCTTTCTTCCGCCGGGCCTCCGCTAACTTCTTTTTAGCTCTTTTGCTAGCGGAGGCCCGGTCTTCTCCGTCGTCTCGCCCGGCTCTCCGTTGTCCTTCTGCCGGCACCTCCACTAACTTCTTGGTAGCTCTTTTGCTAGTGGAGGAGCCGGTCTTCCCGTCGTCGCCGTCGGTGTCTTCTTCCCTATTCTGCTCCTCGATGTTGACTCGTCGCTTCCTCTCGCAGTAATGATAAATCTTCGGTCCGCAGAGATTAATATAGGCTTCTCATGACGTCACAGTCACATGGTCCCATGACGTCACAGTCACATGCTCCGGGGCCATGTGCCGACAGTCTCTGCTCCGCTGTGATGCTACTTCTTAAGACGGTGTCCTTTTTTGTTATGAGGGGTGAAACTTGACTCAGTAGCAGCTGAAATGACTCATCAGGCATCCTCAGATAGTTCCGATAATCATCGGGATTGTTTTCCTTTAGCTCTCAAACCAATCTCATATGTGAGAAAATATCACGGTTCTTCAGCCACTCTTTACTCCATAACCTTCGCCTTTTTTTGGGGGGCTCCTCTGCTTGCTGTATAGCAATCACTCCAAGCATTACTATGGCAATGGTCCTCTCATCCACATCCATATTGAAGGTGGTGCTGATGTAGGTGATGCACTAGAGATGCTCACTACGCACAAGGTTCGTTTTGACAAACGCACGTTGCTTCTCTGGGCGTATACCTAATTTACAGGAAGCCAGGGAGCAGAGGTCAAATATATTTTGTCACTTCCTTTTTAAATGCAAAAACCGCTCGAAAAAACGATACATTAATGTTCTCAAACGTTTTATCGTTCGAATATCGTTACTTAGCTGATGGCGTGATCGTTTGCTCTCACGAACGTATGTTCGTTTTTCGAGAGCGCTGTCGTCCGATTTTTCGTCTAGTGTATGGCCAGCATAAAACCCCCTTCCTGCTCAGACCAATTTTCAAATTTCAGCGCTGATGCACTTTGAATGACAATTGCACGCTCATACAACACTGTAACCCAATGAAAATGTATTATTTTTTTGCACAAAAATAGAGCTTTCTTTTGGTGCTATTTGATCACCTCTGCGTTTTTTTTTCTATAAATACAAATGACCGACTAAAAAAAAAAAATTAGGATATTTTAACAACTTAACGACCGCCCACTGTAATAATACGTCGGCAGAATGGCACCGACAGGCAAAGTCACGTACATATACGTGATTGCCTTTGTATAGTTGGGGGGTCCCATCGGACCCCCCTTCTATACAGTGAGCGGTCGTTAATTGTTTGGGAGCGATCCGGGATGAGGGGACGGCCGTTCGATTCCGGACACCCCCTCGCGATCGCTCCCGGCAAATGAGAAAGCTTCCTCTGCTGTGTAATGTTTACACAGGCAGAGGAAGTGATGTCATCTCTCATGCGGCGCTCACATATACCGAGCGCCGTACAAGAGAAGACACACAGGTTAGTGCACAAACAGCACACTGACACCAGCACACATAGGAACATAAATGGCCCCCCAGATCACCCCCCAGCCCCCAGTCACAGTGACCATTTATTTACTGATCACTGCAATCAGTGACATTTGTGACTGTAAAAGTGTCACTACAGTTTAGTTTTAGGTCCAGTGTAGCCCCCTAACCCCCCCCTAATAAAGGTTTAACCTCCTGATCGCCCCCCAGATAACCCTTTCACCCCCTAGCACCACTGTCGCTAAGCGATCGTTTTTTTGATCGCTGTTTTATTGTCAGTGATGCCGATCGGTAGCCAGTTATTTTTTTTAGGTTCGCCGCAGGTTTTTATAGCGTCAGGTACCCCCATATATTACCTAATAAAGGTTTAACCCCCTTGATCGCCCCCCAGGTAACCCTTTCACCCCCTATCACCACTGTCGCTAAGCGATCGTTTTTCTGATCGCTGTCTTATTGTCGGTGATGCCGATAGGTAGCCAGTTATTTTTTTTAGGTTCGCCGCAGGTTTTTATAGCGTCAGGTACCCCCATATATTATCTAATAAAGGTTTTAACCCCCTAATTGCCCCTAGTTAACCCTGCGTCACACCCCAGGCAGCGTCAGGTTAGTGCCAGTAATGCCAACACCCACGCGTGAAGCATACACCTCCCTTAGTGGTATAGTATCTGAACAGATCAATATCTGATCTGATCAGATCTATACTAGCGTCCCCAGCAGTTTAGGGTTCCCAAAAAAGCAATGTTAGCGGGATCAGCCCAGATACCTGCTAGCACCTGCGTTTTGCCCCTCCGTCCAGCCCAGGCCACCCAAGTGCAGTATCAATCGATACCTCCTCTGTAAATCTAACGGCGTAACCTGTAAAGGCTTTTAAAGGCTTTTAAAAATGTATGTAGTTTGTCGCCAATGCGCGTTTGTGCGAAATTTTAAAGCATGTCGTGTTTGGTATCTATGTACTCGGCCTAAGATCATCTTTTTTATTTCATCAAACATTTAGGCAATATAGTGTGTTTTAGTGCATTAAAATTAAAAAAAGTGTATTTTTCCCACAAAAAATGCGTTTGAAAAATCGCTGCGCAAATACTGTGTGGAAAATAAAAATGCAACACCCACCAATTTAATCTGTAGGGCCTTTGCTTTAAAAAAAATATATAATGTTTGGGGGTTCAACATAATTTTCTTGCAAAAAAAAAATATGTTTTTATGTAAACAAAAAGTGTCATGCCGCGTACACACGGCCGTTTTTCTCGTTGAGAAAAACGACATTTTTCCCATTCGACGAGAAAAACGATAGTCTGTGGGCTGTCGGTTTTTTCGACGAGAAAAACGGCATTAAAAACGACGGTTTTTTCTACATGTTTTCCGTGGCAGTGTTTCCCATAGGGAATCACTGCCGCGGAGCCCACAGACGGTCGTTTTTCTCGACAAGAGAAAAAACGACATGAAAAACTACCGTGTGTGGGGAACAAGCTGTTCCCTCGTTTTTAATGACATTATACACAGCGTTTTTTTAACCGCCGTGAATAATGATCGTGTACGCGGCATCAGAAAGGGCTTTGTCTTCAAGTGGTTAGAAGAGTGGATGTAAGCTTCCTAATGTTGTGTATAAAATGCCAGAACAGTTCAAACCCCCCCCCCAAATGACCCCATTTTGGAAAGTAGACACCCCAAGCTATATACTGAGAGGCATGTCGAGTCCATTGAATATTTTATATGTTGACACAAGTTGCGTAAAAAAAAAATGTTTTTGTTTTTTTGCACAAAGTTGTTACTAAATGATATATTGCCCAAACATGCCATGGGCATATGTGGAATTACACCCCAAAATACATTCTGTTGCTTCTCCTGAGTACGAGGATACCACATGTGAGACTTTTTGGGAGCCTAGCCGCGTACGGGACCCCAAAAACCAATCACCGCCTTCAGGCTTTCTAAGGGTGTAAATTTTTGATTTCACTTCTCACTGCCTATCACAGTTTCGGAGGCCATGGAATGCCCAGATGGCACAAAACCCCCCAAAATGACCCCATTTTGGAAAGTAGACACCCCAAGCTATTTGCTGAGAGGTATGGTGAGTATTTTGCAGATCTCGCTTTTTGTCAAAAAGTTTTGAAAAAAAAAAAAAAGATTTTGTTTCTTCATTTTCAAAAACAAAGTAGAGCTGTAAAATACTCAACATGCCTCTCAGCAAATAGCTTGGGGTGTCTTCTTTCCAAAATGGGGTCATTTGGGGGGGTTTGGTGCTATTTTGCCATTTTATGGCCTTCGAAACTGTGATAGGTAGTGAGGAGTGAAATCAAAAATTTGTGCCCTTAGAAATCCTGAAGGCGGTGCTTGGTTTTCAGGGCCCCGTACGCGGCTAGGCTCCTAAAAAGTCCCACACATGTGGTATCCCCGTACTCAGGAGAAGCAGCAAAATGTATTTTGGGGTGCAATTCCACATATAACCATGGCATGTGTGAGCAATATATCATTTAGTGAGAACTTTTTGTAATTTTTTTTTTTTGTCATTATTCAATCACTTGGGACAAGAAAAAAAAATATTCAATGGTCTCAACATGCCTCTCAGCAATTTCCTTGGGATGTCTACTTTCCAAAATGGGGTCATTGGGGGGGGGGGGGGTTTGTACTGCCCTGCCATTTTAGCACCTCAAGAAATGAGATAGGCAGTCATAAATTTAAAGCTGTGTAAATTCCAGAAAATGTACCCTAGTTTGTAGACACTATAACTTTTGCGCAAACCAATAAATGTACGCTTATTGACATTTTTTTTACTAAAGACATGTGGCTGAATACATTTTGGCCTAAATGTATGACTAAAATTGAGTTTATTCGATTTTTCTTATAACAAAAAGTAGAAAATATCATTTTTTTTTCAAAATTTTCAGTCTTTCCATTTATATCGCAAAAAATTAAAATCGCAGAGGCAATCAAATTCCATTAAAATAAAGCTCTATTTGTGGGAAGAAAAGGACGCAAATTTCGTTTGGGTACAACATTGCATGTCCGCACAATTTCCAGTTAAAGCAGTGCAGTGCCAAATTCTGAAAACACCTCTGGTCCTTTAGCTACAAAATGTTCCGGGGCTTAAGTGGTTAACCACTTCAGCACTGGGCCTATTCTGTACTTCTCTCCTTCATGTAAAAATCATAAATTTATGGCTATAAAATTACTTTAAAACCCCAAACATTATATATGTTTTTTTAGCAGACACCCTAGGGAATAAAATGGCGGTCATTGCAAATTTTTATCTCGCTCGGTATTTGCGCAATAAATGTTCAAACGCCTTTTTTTTGGGAAAAAAATGGTTTCATGAAATAAAAAAAAATACAAAACAGTAAAGTTAGCCCAATTTTTTTTTTGCATAATGTGAAGGATGTTGTTATGCTGAGTAAATAGATACCTAACATGTCACACTTTAAAATTGCGCACACTCATGGAATGACACCAAACTTCAGTACTTAAAAATCTCCCTAGGCAATGCTTTAAATTTTTTTACACGTTACCATTTTCGCATTACAGAGGAAGTCTAGTGCTAGAATTGTTGCACTCGTTCTAACGCATGCAGCAATACCTCACATGTGTGGTTTGAATGGCGTTTACATATGTGGGCGGGACTTACGTGTGTGTTCGCTTCTGAGTGCGAGCTACCGGGGACATGGGTGTTTCTTTCTCGTACATCACGGGACACAGAGCGACATAGTCATTACTATGTGGGTTATATAGATACCTTCAGGTGCTGGCACTGGCAACTTCCAAAACCGGAAGTACCCTCCCCTATATAAGCCCCTCCCATCCGGGAGTACCTCAGTTTTTTGCCAGTGTCTAAGGTGTTGGCCAAAGAGAAACATGTGTTTTGCCTGGGCTTGCGTACAGGTTCTTTTATGGGCCTCAGTAAGCTGTTCCGGATCCGACCAAAAAAGCTTCATAGCTAAACGGTCGGTACCCGGGCCTTGCAAGAGAAGAGCAAGGTTTTGCCTGTAATGCCTCTCTTAGGAGGGCTGGACCCTGGGATCCAGAGCTCTGGTCATACCCACGACCAAGATGTTTTCTGTGCAGGGTGCTATACAGGTCCAGGGGAGTGGAATCCTTGGGAACCCGGTCCCTGAAGGTTTAATTACAATGCCTGCCGTGATAGGTGAAGTTTGGGCTTCTGTGGACCAAACAGAGTCCTGCGGCGAGGAAAAGGTAAGTGGGGGCCCTCAGGAACTTGGTTCTATTGGGGGACCCCCAAGCCTAATTTGTCTTTCTGCATGTTACCTAAGGTATTCCCGCTAATATTCTGTGCATGCCTGTTACTACTAAGAAAATTAATAGTAGGCAAGAAAAAAAAAAAAGAAAAATGGTAAGACCGTGGTACCTGTGTTAATCACTAGAGGCCGCTGTGGTTCTTTTTCTTGTAATGTGGATTTTTTCTTCCAAAGTCAAATCCAGGCAGTTGGTAAGTTCTCTGCTGGGAAGCTGTTTCCTCTGCCCTGTTGCTGCACTCATCCATCCCCGGGCCCTGCGGCAAACAGGGACCCTGGCTCCATCTAGTTTCTTATTTTTAAAAAAGAGCGCCGAAGGCGCACGTGCCCACGTGCCTCTATATATAGAGGCGACCTGGAAAAAGGGGCGGAGCTGGTGGATGACGCTCGGTGCGCGCCGCGGCGCTTCTGCGCATGTGCGGCCGTCCAGCGTGTTTAAAGGCACAATCACAGGTGTCAGCTGGCTATTGAAGTGCACAGACAGAGCTAGCAACAGTAGAATAAGGCACACAGAGGCGGTTGATGCAGGCATCCCCTAGAAAGGCACTTTAGTAGACACCAACTGTTATATAGCAGCTATTGTGCTAGACTATTTTCAGTAAAAGTGGTGTATTACGGCTGGAATACCTCAGCTTTGGGCTTAGGAATATGCCGTCCAGAGGCTCCGGAACTAAATCTTCCAGGAAGCGAAGGGGGTCTCCATCGGGCTCTGAGGATCTTGGGCATGCTTCTGCTGCACCAGTCTCCCCTGAAAATTCAGAGGTTAGTGACCGTAGAGACCCCGCAGGAGTACCTGGTACTGTGGCTGTCCTCAGTTCACCTGCTCCTGTGTATGTAACAGAGGAGGTTTTTTCCTCAGCTCTGGGAGGATTGGAAGAGAGATTGACAACATTGATCGCTGCCTCCCTGTCACAGGTAAAGCGCGCCCGATCTCCGTCTCCTCCTTCAGAGTACCTGTTAGCGGAGCAACAGTCCCATACAGGGATCGACCTGCCTGAAGGGGATCAGGATGAGGTTGATTCTGTTATAGAGGAATCAACAGTGGAGGAACCTTTCTCAGCATCTCAAGCTGAAAGATTATGGGTTCAGTCCCTGACTAACATGGTCCGATCAGCATTTAAAATGCACCTTGCGGAGCCATCAACCACTACTGTCTCCTCGTTGGGGTCACTAAAAGCTCCCCAGACTGTTTGTTCCTTTCCACTTCACCGTTTACTGGAAGGGGTCATTTACCAGGATTGGGAACATCCTGATAAAATATTTACTCCCCCCAAGAGATTTCCGGTGGTCTATCCCATGGAGGATAAGTTCATCAAAAAATGGAGGGTCCCTACAGTGGACGCAGCCATCTCGTGTGAATAAATCACTGACATGTCCAGTAGATAATGTCCAAATGTTCAAGGACCCAATAGATAAGAAATTGGAGTCCTTATTAAAAGCTGCTTTCTCTACAGCAGGCTTGGTGACACAACCAGCAGTGGCAGCTATTGGGGTCTGCCAAGCAGTGAAGGATCAATTGAAACAGGTCTTAAGGGACTTGCCAGATCAGCAGGCCCTTGCCTTAGCTGATCTACCTAGAGCCTTATGCTTTGCGGTTGACGCCATAAAGGATTCAATCCATCAGGCCTCCCGCCTTACGCTGTCTGTAGTACATATGCGCAGGCTTCTATGGCTCAAAAACTGGTCTGCTGAAGCTCCCTGTAAAAAATTGCTGGTTAGCTTCCCATTTCATGGTGAACGCTTATTCGGGGAAGACCTGGACAAATATATCCAGAAAATTTCCAGCGGTAAAAGTACACTCTTGCCGGTTAAAAACAGAGTTAGAGGTCCCTCTTTTAAGAGGCCTGCTTCTCCAGTCCCTGGGGCATCGGCTGTGAAACAGTTCCGACGGCCTCCTCGGTCAAATCCCGGGGGTAAAAATCAGGGACAATCGCAGGGTAATAAGAAACCCTGGGTCAGGAGAGGTACAAAACCTCCCCCAAAGTCAAATTCATGAAGGGTTGCCCCCACTCAATCGGGTGGGGGGAAGACTCCAGTTGTTCGCAGAGACCTGGCGGGACACGATCAGAGACAGATGGGTGCTCTCCGCAGTAAGTCTGGGATACAGATTGGAGTTAAAAGACTCTCCTCCTTCCCATTTTATGAGGTCAAACGTGCCAAGGGATCCCCGGAAGAGAGAATCCCTCCTGTTGGCACTAGAACAACTATTGTTCCAAGGAGTAATTATGGAGGTTCCCCTGGAAGAATGGGGGTTTGGGTTTTACTCAAACCTCTTTACAGTCCCGAAGCCAAACGGGGACGTGAGGCCCATATTAAATCTAAAAGGGCTAAACAAATTCCTACATATCAGGACTTTCCGGATGGAGTCGATCCGATCGGTGGCCACTGCCCTACAAGGGGAGGAATGGTTAGCCTTGATCGACATCAAAGATGCTTATTTGCACATTCCCATCTTTCCAGTCCACCAAATATTTCTACGCTTTGCAGTAGAAGGGCGCAATTTTCAGTTCAGAGCCTTACCCTTCGGTCTGGCCACAGCACCACGAGTGTTTACAAAAATTCTGGCCGAATTATTGGCCAATCTAAGAACACAAGGTGTAACGATAATGGCATATCTAGACGACTTGTTGCTGATAGACCACTCAGTGGAAAAACTAGAAGTGGTCGTTCACAAGACAATCAAGTATCTGGAATCTCACGGTTGGATTATCAACCGAGACAAGTCAGCCCTAAAACCAGTCAAAAGTCTGGAATACTTGGGGCTAAGGCTGGATTCAGACCAGAGAAAATTTTTCTTGCCTCAAGGAAAGGTGTCGTCTTTGAGAGATTTGATCCACCTAGTGGATACAAAAAGACACCCGTCCATACGCCTGTGCATGAGGCTGCTGGGAAAAATGGTGGCATCTTTCGAAGCAGTACCCTACGGTCAATTCCATTCGAGGAATTTGCAAAGGGCCATACTGTCAGCCTGGAACAAAAAAGTCCAGGCCCTAGACTTACCAATGTCCTTGTCCCCTTCCGTTCGCAAGAGCCTCCATTGGTGGTTGGTTCCCCAGAATCTGGAAAAAGGAAAATCCTTCAGTCCGATTTCTTGGAAGGTGGTCACTACAGATGCCAGCCTTATAGGCTGGGGAGCAGTACTGGAGCAATGGTCTCTCCAGGGCAGATGGTCAGATGCAGAAAAGGCCCTGCCCATCAATCTCTTAGAGATACGAGCAGCCCGGTATGCCCTAGTAGCATGGACATCCAATCTCCAAGGGTTCCCTGTCAGAATTCAATCAGACAACGCCACGGTAGTGGCATATATCAATCATCAGGGTGGCACCAGGAGTCGTGCAGCCCAGAGGGAAGTAAATTACATCCTGAAATGGGCAGAAAGATATGTCCCAGCCATATCCGCGGTATTCATTCCAGGAGTGGAGAATTGGTAGGCGGACTTTCTAAGTCGCCAACAATTATGCCCAGGGGAATGGTCCCTTCACCCCGAGGTTTTCCGGACAATATGTCAGCGGTGGGGAACACCGGATGTAGATCTGCTAGCATCCAGATTCAACGCAAAGGTGGACAGGTTTGTCTATCGGACAAGGGATCCCCTAGCTTGCGGCTCGGATGCCCTAGTGTTCCCTTGGGATCAGTTCAAGCTGATATATGCATTCCCACCGCCACAATTGTTACCTCGATTACTCCGCAGAATCAGGGTAGAAAAGAAACCAGTGATTCTGGTGGCTCCAGCGTGGCCCCGAAGAGCATGGTACGCGGAGATTGTAAAAATGTCTGTGGGGAGTCCTTGGACTCTCCCACATCGTCCGGACCTGCTTTCGCAAGGACCGATATACCACCCTTCCTTACCAGCCCTAGGTTTGACGGCCTGGCTATTGAAGCGCACATTCTAAAAAAGAGAGGTCTCTCTAATCCTGTGGTATCTACCATGATCAATGCCAGGAAGCCAGTATCCAGGCAGATCTACTATAGAATCTGGAAGGCGTACATCGCCTGGTGTGAGGCCAAGAAATGGCATCCACGTAAGTACGTAATAGGTAGGATTCTGGACTTCCTACAGTGGGCTGTAGATAGGAAGCTTGCCTTGAGTACTATCAAGGGTCAGATTTCGGCCTTGTCAATATTTTTTCAAAGGCCCTTGGCTTCGCATTCACTAGTCAAAGCTTTTATACAAGGAGGGATGCGTATTAGCCCTCCGGTTAATATTCCCATATGTCCATGGGACTTAAACCTGGTTCTGTCGGTTCTACAGAAACAACCATTTGAACCATTACAGCATATTTCCTTGGTTCTTCTCACCAGGAAATTGATTTTTCTAGTAGCCATTTGTTCGGCTAAAAGAGTGTCGGAATTAGCAGCTATGTCCTGTAAAGAGCCATATCTGGTTATCCATAAGGACAGAGTAGTGTTACGTCCTCATCCAGCTTTTCTTCCTAAGGTGGTATCGAGGTTTCATTTGAACCAAGATGTGGTTCTTCCTTCCTTTTTCCCCAAACCTAGTTCGGTAGAGGAAAAGTTATTGCATTCTTTGGATGTAGTAAGAGCAGTTAAAGCTTATCTAAAAGCCACTGCTCAAATTCGCAGAACGGATACTTTGTTTATTCTGCCGGAAGGCCCCAGAAAGGGTCAGGCAGCGTCAAAATCTACTTTAGCCAAGTGGATTCGACAGGTCATAATGCAAGCCTATGGCTTGAGAAGGAGACCGCCTCCGTTCAAAGTTAGGGCGCACTCCACGAGAGCAGTTGGAACTTCATGGGCAGTGCATCACCAGGCCTCCCTGGCTCAGATCTGTAAGGCCGCAACATGGTCTTCAGTACACACGTTTACTAGGTTCTACCAGGTGGACGTTAGAAGTCAGGAGGATGTCGCCTTTGGGCGCAGTGTGTTGCAGGCCGCAAAAGATCCTCATGCCTGATGGCGCCCAGCTTATACATGGTGTATCCCCCCCCTCATTTGGCATTGCTTTGGGACATCCCACATAGTAATGACTATGTCACTCTGTGTCCCGTGATGTACGAGAAAGAAAATAGGATTTTTATAACAGCTTACCTGTAAAATCCTTTTCTTGGAGTACATCACGGGACACAGAGCTCCACCCCTCTTTTGGGGACACTTATTGCTTTGCTACAAAACTGAGGTACTCCCGGATGGGAGGGGCTTATATAGGGGAGGGTACTTCCGGTTTTGGAAGTTGCCAGTGCCAGCACCTGAAGGTATCTATATAACCCACATAGTAATGACTATGTCGCTCTGTGTCCCGTGATGTACTCCAAGAAAAGGATTTTACAGGTAAGCTGTTATAAAAATCCTATTTTTTGTTTTTTTCTTATTCTTTTTTTTGTTTTTTACTTTTTTTTATTTTTTACTCTTTTTTTTTTTACTTTTTTGTTTTTTTGATCACTTTTATTCCTATTACAAGGAATGTAAACATCCCTTGTAATAGGAATCTATTGTGACAGGTCCCCTTTATGGAGAGATGCAGGGTCAATAAGACCCCACATCTCTCCTCCAGGCTGGAAAGCATGAGATCGGTCAAAAAAATTCACCGATCTCATGCTGACAGCCGAGATCACGGCTTTGTTTACATACGGGAACCCGGCGTGATGTCATAACGTCGCGCCCGGGCCTCCGACGGTCATAGAGATGACTGGTGACCATCTGGTCACCAGTCATCTCTATGCTTCCCATCTGGCGCCGGCCAATTCGTTCTCCGAACCCCAGATGGCACGGGAGAGCAGCACCGGATGGCGGCGGGAGGGGTGGGAACGTCCCCTCCCGCCGCCTATAAGAACGATCAAGCGGCGGAAAGTTTTTATCGTGCACAGAATCGCCGGCTGAAAAGAATGATATCTGAATGATGCCTGCAACTGCAGACATCATTCAGATGTCACCTCACAAAGCCAAGGACGTTGTTTGATGGTGGGTGGGAGGGAAGTAGTTAATATTTCGAAAATTTTGAAAAAGGTAATTTTTCTCCTTCATTGATGTACACTGATGAGACTGTACTGATGGGCACCAATAAGGTGGCAAGGGTGGGCACTGAGAGGTGGCATTGCTAGTTGGCACTGGTGGGCATTGAGAAGTGGCACTGCTAGGTGGCAACTGATTGGCACCAGTGGTGGGCATTGATAGGTGGCACTGGCAGGGGCTACTGATTGTCACAGATGACGCAGAATTGCCTCTTCCTCTTCGGGCCCAATGTCCCTTGCACATAAGCCGTTGATTGCCTTTTTTTATGCTCACGCTGTCAGCACAAGGAGAAAACAAAAACCATTACCCAGCTTTTGTTTACATCACGTGATCAGCTGTCATTGGCTGACAGCTGATCACATGGTAAGGGGCAGGGATTGGCCCCTTACTCGGATCTGTCATCACCCGAGTCTCAGTGACTCGGTGACCACAGCGCACGCACGAAGGGGAGGACGTCTATTGACGGACTCCCAGCAATTGAGGACCGTGCTGTGGGTCTAAATGGGCCATTGACATGCATCACAATTCAACTTAGGAATGTGTCTTTGCAAAGTTAAACTAAATGAAATCCTTTCTTATTTTGATTGGGGATAGAGTGCAGAGGGATTAGAAGTCTAGACAGTTTTTGGGGATGTCTGCACCCCTGATAGGGGGAAGACAACTCCCAAATTTGGCCACTTTATCCTTCCAAATAATTCACTTCCTGTCACATAGCCACACAGAAAGTGAGGGTAAATCCCTAACAATGTCTTTCCTTGGGGACACACAGGTCAAGCTAAATACTTTCCCCATTATGTACATTGCACTCCAGCATTTTGCAGGGTACACCCCAAATTATTAGGTATTTTGGACTTTGGGGTTTATTTACTAAAGGCAAATCTACTTTGCACTACAAGTGCACTTGCTGGATATCCAAGGGGGACACGCAAGCAAAAAAAAAAAAACACCATCTTTGCTTTTACATGATTGGATGTTACAATCACCAGTGCTTCCCCTCAGATTTTAAGCAGCTACACTTTTACTGCAGAGTGGATTTGTCTTTACTAAACCCCAAACTACCCAATGATTTGGGGTGTACACAACAAAGTGCTAGAGTGCAATTTGCTTAATGGGGACACTAGTTAGATTGGTCTGTGTGTCCCCAAGAAAAGACATTGGTAGGGTTTTCCTTCACTTCCTGTTTAGCTGTGTGAGAGGAAGTGAAGCCAATTTTACTAAAAAGGGACACAAAGCCCAACCTAAAAAACAAACAAAAACAAACAAACAGGGGTTCTAACACTTACTTGGTTTCCCTCAAAATGCCCACAAGTAGAATCGTATTGCCTTGAGCTATTTTTAAGTGCAGTGCTCTAAATCAATGATTCTCAAGTACCCCCAACAGGCCATGTTTGCAGGTTTTCCTTCATCTTGCACATGTGCTTTAAATCACAGTCAATGGTTTTGTATTTTGGACAGCAATTCTCGATAAAATAAATTCACAAAATATGTCCTGTTGGGGGTACTTGAGGACTGAGGCTGAGAACCACTGCAGTAAAAAGGAAAATGGAATACTTACCGCTCTGTATTTTTCATTTCCTGGTGACATTCCATGGCAGCACACAATACATGCATATGCTAGCATGAAGGCACCAGGGTAGACAAATCACACCTATTTTGTTTTGACATGCCAATCAGCTGTCACATTTGTTGCAAAGAAAACACAAAACAAACATCAAAACTTTGCATCAAATTTTATTGGTCAACAAAACAAAGGGAAGCCAAAATAAAAAACATGGTCAATTTGAAACATTAGTCACAGACTCACAACATCTTGAGAACGTTTTTGCAAAATAATGCAGCACAGACAATTAAATCAAAGTGAACAAACAACACACATTAACAACATCAAAATTATTTCAGGGGAACATTTCCCCCCACACAAAAAAATACAATCAACAAAATTAAAACAAACATCTGTTTTGCAAAGACATAACAAATAAAATACATGCGTTACAAACTCGATAAGGACACCAAAATGTACTTTTTGCTAGACGGACACACACACACTTGCCTCTTTTTAGGGCAAGGGAGAGAATGCTATCTGCAAGCTTTATATAACATAGGTTTGTGAGCTAATGAGGCAATTGAAAACACATGCACAGTCCATGAAACACCCAAAAAGCAAGTTCACCCAATGTAGAGACTGAACTTCAAAGTGGGCATAATTGCTAACCCATAAAAACACTCTCTGAGCATGCCCAGAAATATCCAGGTGCTGTTCACACACAAAAAGCACCAAAAAAAAAAAATAACTGCCTGGGCATGCTCAGAAAAACACAAATGCAGCTAGCAGAAAATCACCACCCCCCCCCCCCCCACTGTCCGAAATTAAGCACATCATCCAGCATGCTACAAAATTAGAGATGGGACAAACACCCCCCCCCCCCACCAACAAATACCATTGCAGTCTATGGGAACTGACTTGTTAATTTTGCTAGTCCCCAATTGTCTGGCTTATCTTCTAGTTATTGGCCTTAAAATGGGAGCCCAGGTCCCACCCTAAGGGACATTTCACATCACATGCAGTCCATTGCGTTTTTTATGCATCAAAAATGCATGGAAAGTTGGTTATATGGTTCTAAATGGCAGTGTTTGTTCCAGTGCGTTCCAGTTCCACAAAAAAAGTAGAACATGCTGCATTTTACCTGCACTGGACTGTACTGGAATGCAGCAAAACGCATCATAAACGCACTGGAACGCACAGGAACGCACCTAAATGCACCAAAAACGCACTGGAACACATTTGTCCTTATCTATGGTTAATAAATAGAGGGGTGAAAAAAAGCACTGGACTGCATCAAAAACGTACCAAAAATGCACTGGAACGCATCAAAAACGCGCATGCAAAAAAGCACCTGGAACTCATCCGGATTGTGTTCCTATGGTGTGAACTGGCCCTAGTTCACACCATAGAAATGCAGTCTGGATGCGTTCCAGGTGCTTTTCTGCAAGCACGTTTTTGACCCATTCCAGTGCATTTTTAATGCGTTTTTGATGCAGTCCAGTGTTTTTTTCCCCCTCTTTTCACTTAGGACAAGTGTGTTGTAGTGCGTCTTTGGTACGTTCAGTAGCGTTTTTGATGTGTTTTACTGTGGTCCAGTACAGTTCTCTACCTAAAAAATGCAGCATGACCAATTTTTGTTTTCCTTTCTGAAACGCACTGGAACGGACTGCAGTGGTGTGAACTATGCCATTGGCATTAATGTGATCAACTTTCTTTGCATTTTTCATGCATCAAAAAAACGCACTGCACTGCATCCGGTGTGAACTGGCCCTAAATATCATACCTGGGGGGTGTCTATAGTATGCCTGTAAAGTAGCGCATGTTTTCCATGTTTATAACAGTTCGAGAGCAAAATGACATTTCTAAAGTAAAATAATAGTAATTTAAAAGTACTCGCGGCTGTAATGAATTGCTGGTTCCCGTCAATACAGATAAAAGTCATTGAAAGACTTTGAAAAAAAAATGCGTGGGGGTCCCCCAAATTCCATTACCAGGCCCTTCAGGTCTGGTCTGGATTTTAAGGGGACCCCTGCGCCAAACTTAAAAAAAAAAAATAGCGTGGGGGTCCCCCTAAAAATCCACACCAGACCCTTATCCGAGCACGCAACCTGGCAGGCCGCAGGAAAAGAGGGGGGGACGAGAGAGCGGCTTATCAGAATCTGGAAGACCCCTTTAACAAAGGGGACCCGCAGATCCCGCCCCCCCCTCTATATGAAATGGTAATGGGGTACAAATATACCCCTACCATTTCACAAAAAAAGTGTCAAAAATGTTAAAAATGACAATAGCCGGTTTTTGACAATTCCTTTATTAATGTCTTCCATCTTCTTCCATCTTCTTCTTCCAGCTTCTTCTTCCAGCTTCTTTTTTCCTCCATTCGGGTTTCTTCCTCCATCTTCATCTTCATCTTCATCTTCCTTCTTCCTTCTTCCTTCGGTGTTCTCGTCCGCATCTTGCTCCGGCTTCTTGTCCCTTCTTCTTTCTCCGGCCGCTCCGTTTGAATTCGAGGTTCCTGCTGTGTGACGCTTCACTTCTCCTCTGGGTCCGCTGCCACCCGGTGACCCCGCCCCCTCTGACGCACATGGATTTCATGGGGACTTTCCCTGTGGTGTCAGAGGGGGGCGGAGCCACCGGGTGGCAGCGGACACAGAGGAGAACTGAAGAACTGAAGCGTCACACCTCCAATTCAAGCGGAGCGGCCGAAGAAAGAAGAAGGGAAGAAGAAGCCGGAGCAAGATGCGGACGAGAACACCGAAATAAGAAGGAAGATGAAGATGAAGAGGAAGATGAAGAAGAAGATGGAGGAAGAAACCCGAATGGAGAAAAAAAGAAGCTGGAAGAAGAAGAAAGAAGAAGATGGAAGAAAATAGAAGACATTAATAAAGGAATTGTCAAAAACCGGCTATTGTCATTATTTACATTTTTGACATTTTTCCTTGTGAAATGGTAGGGGTACATTTGTACCCCATTACCATTTCACACGGGGGGGGGCGGGATCTGGGGGTCCCCTTTGTTAAAGGGGTCTTCCAGTTTCCGATAAGCCCCCTGCCCGCAGACCCCCACAACCACCGGGCAAGGGTTGTGGGGATGAGGCCCTTGTCCCCATCAACATGGTGACATCCCCCCCATGTTGAGGGCATGTGGCCTGGTACGGTTCAGGAGGGAGGGGGGGCCGTTCTCTCGTCTCCCCCTCTTTTCCTGTGACCTGCCAGGTTGCGTGCTCGGATAAGGGTCTGGTGTGGATTTTTAGGGGGACCCCCACTCAATTTTTTTTTAAGTTTGGCGCAGGGGTTCCCCTTAAAATCCATGCCAGACCTGAAGGGCCTGGTACGGATTTAGAGGTGGACCTGCACGTCATTTTTTTTTTAAAATTGGCGCGGAGTTCCCCTTAATATCCATGCCAGACCTGAAGGTCCTGGTAATGGAATTTGGGGGAACCCCACGCATTTTTTTTTTTATCAAAGACTTTCAATGACTTTTCTCTATATTGCCGGGAGCCGACAATTCATTATAGCCGCGGGTGCTTTTAAATGCCTTTTTTTTCCTTTAGAAATAAATTTTGCTGGCGCACTGGCAAGTTCAGAGCTGCGCCTGTTCCAACTTATGCAAATTGATTTACGTGACTTCAGTGAACCGGCGCGTTTGAACAAGTACAATTCCCGCGCTGAGCACAAAAAAACCTCTCGCAGTTCTAAACGTACTTTTCGGCGCAGCGGACTGGTTCTGAAAAAGTTACTTTCTCACTCTATTTTGGGCATATTTGTTACTTGGGCAGGTGTCACTACACTTCCTCACATCACCCCACATCACCCCCATTATATTGGCACTTCCAGCTTCTTTATATTTAGATTTTAAGATGCCGTGCGCCAGGTCCATAGTGGCGCACTGAGCGCCTCCTCCCGACCGCCGAGATCACTATAGTAAATGGGAAATAGCGCTGCGCTACCGGCGCTAATGTTTTGTAAATACCAAAACAGCCGTTGCGCACGCAGATGCGCAGATACTCATGGCGCAAACGTTTCGTAAATCAGCCCCACTGTGTGCTTTGCATAGCATTCACCTAAAGCTCACCTGGATACAGTTATTCTCTATACTGTGACAGGCAGGCCAGTGATTGTGCTAGCTGCAGACAGTCAGTGTTTCACTTAGTGTACTACTGTGTGCTTTGCATAGCATTCACCTAAAGCTCACCTGAATACAGTTAGTGACTAATACTATTATAGTGGTGTTCTCATAATAAAACCACAAGCAGAGAGCTGCAAGTATTTTCAGTGTACTGTGTCCTCTGCACAGTTTTTACCTAAAACTAACTGAAAACAATTGCTGCTTTTCCCATACTAACACCACAGCAAGCCATTAGTATGTCTGGAAGGCAAACAATGAGAGGCAGACAGTCACGAGGCAATAAAAGAGGGCAAGCAGGCTCTGTGTCTAGAGGCAACAATGATGCTGGTCGTGGACACGGTGCATTCTTATCAGCACGTGGCCGCGGGAAACGCTTATCCTTCTTTTCGGCAGCTGGCCATGTTGAGCCGCAACATGCCGAAGACTTGGTAGAGTGGATGACCAAGCCGTCCTCCTCCTCCTCCTCCTCTCTCACCTAGGCTCAGGGTACTTTGTGTGGCAAAGCAGCTGCCAAAGCGGCCTCTTCCCTCGGCTCAATGGCATCAGTCACTCCTTCCCTAGCCCCACCATGTCCTCCTGAGGAGTCCCCCGAACTGTTTGACCACAGTGTTGGGTACATGCTCCAGGAGGATGCACAGCGTTTTGAAGGCTCCGATGATGGAACCCAGCTGGAGGAAGTCAGTAACGTGAGCTCAGAGAGAGGGGGTAGTAACGTGAGCCCAGAGAGAGGGGGTGCCCAACAAGGTCAGCTATCTGGCAGTCATGTTCCCCCAGCTGCAGCATACTGCCAGATTTGCTCCAGTGATGAGGAGGGAGGGGAGGATGAGGTCACTGACTCCACGTGGGTGCCTGATAGGAGAAAAGGAGGAGGAAGAGGAGGAGGAGGCACATCTCCAACGAGGCAGGATGCCCTCCAGGGGCAAGCTTAAGGGCAGCACACCAACTGCATCACACCGCAGAGCTCTGCATGTGCAGGGAGCTGCTGTCTCTGCGCGTTATTCCAAAAGATCTTTGGTGTGGGCCTTTTTTCAGACATGTGCAGCAGATTGCACCATTGCCATTTGCAACATATGTCTAAAGCATATCTCGCGTGGCCAAAACATCAGCTGCTTGGGCACCACGTGCTTGACCAGACATATGTCGACCTGCCATGCAGTCCGTTGGCAAGCACACCTAAAAGACCCACACCAAAGAACAAGGCGGACCTCTCCTTGCTCCTCATCAGTTGGGATCTCCAACCCCACTATACCTTCAGTCCTCTCTGAAACCTGCACTGAGAGGAATGAAGGTGTACAATTAGGTGTGTCACAGCCAAGTACTTGCGGGGTATCTGCTATCGGTACACCGACGTCCGATTGTACCAGGCAAATTTCCCTGCCCCAGCTACTGCACCGTCGCAAGAAGTTCGCTCCCAGCCATCCACATGCCCAGCGGTTGAATGCTAGCTTGGCTAAATTGCTAGCACTTCAACTGCTGCCTTTTCAGTTGGTAGACTCTGCCCCCTTCCTTGAGTTTGTGGAATGTGCGGTTCCTCAGTGGCAGGTTCCCAAACGCCACTTTTTCTCACGGAAGGCGATTCCGGCTCTCTACCGGCATGTGGAAGGCAATGTCTTGGCCTCGCTGGACAGAGCGGTCAGCGGTAAGGTGCATATTACCACTGACTCATGGTCCAGCAGGCATGGACATGGACGTTACCTATCTTTCACGGCGCATTGGGTGACTCTGCTGGCAGCTGGAAGGATGCAGGACAAGGTGCAGTAGTGTTGGAGGTTGTTCCACCACCACGCCTCCAAAATGTTACTACTGGTGATTCTGACACACCTCTCTCCTTCACCCCCTCCTCTTCTTCCTCCATGGCCTCTTCCTGTACTGATTTGTCCTCAGAACCAGCGGTGCTCCATAGGCGTTCAAGGGGCTACGCCAGTACGCAGGCAAAAAGATGCCATGCGGTGCTTGAGCTGGTGTGTTTGGGGGACAGGAGCCACACTGGGGCAGAGATTTTGTCAGCTCTGCAGGGGCAGGCTCAGAGGTGGTTGACGCCATGCCAGCTTAAGCCAGGAAAGGTGGTTTCCGACAATGGCACCAACCTCCTCTCTGCCCTCGGACAGGAACAACTGACCCATGTGCCCTGTTTGGCTCATGTCCTTAACTTGGTGGTGCAGCGGTTCTTGGGCAGGTACCCGGGCTTACAGGAGGTCCTGAAGCAGGCCAGGAAACTCTGTGGGCATTTCCGCCGGTCATATAATGCCAGTGCTCAGCTGGCTGAGCTGTAGAAGGATTACAACCTGCTCAAGAACCGCCTAATCTGTGACATGCCCACCAGGTGGAACTCTACGTTGGCCATGCTGCAGCGGCTACATACGCAGCAGAGGGACATCAATGAGTATCTGTTCCAATATGGCACCAGGACAGGGTCAGGGGAGCTTGGATTTTTTTCCCACACCAGTGGGCCATGATCAGGGATGCATGCCCTGTCCTGGCACCATTTGAGGAGGCCACTAAGATGGTGATCAGTGACAGTGCATGCCTCAGTGACACTGTCCCTCTTGTCCACCTGTTGGAGCACATGCTGCATGGAATAATGGACAGGGCACTTGAGGCAGAACAGAGGCAGGAAGAGGAGAACTTCCTTACCTCTCAAGGCCCCCTTTATCCAGACAGTGTTCCTGCTGGCCCGGCTATCACACAGGAGGAGGAGGAGGATTGTGTCAGCATGGAGGTGGAGACTAGCACTCAGCAACAGCAGCAGTCTTCAAGGGATCAATTACAGTCCCAAGACACCCATGGACTTGTACGTGGCTGGGAGGAGGTGGCTGCGGATCATGTCGTCCTCAGTGACCCGGAGGACTCGGCACCGAATGCCTCAGCAAACCTACGCTGCATGGCCTCCCTGATCCTGCAAATCCTGCGTAAGGATCCTCGTATTCGTGTGATCAAGGAGAGGGATCATTACTGGCTGGCAACCCTCCTTGATCCACGTTACAAGGGTAAGGTTGCGGACCTCATCTTGCCATCGTAGAGGGAGCAGAGGATGAGGCATCTTCGGGAGGCCTTGCAGAAAGGTCTGTGCAACGCTTTCCCAGAGACTGGGAGGTTACAAATTCCTGGTCCTGGACAACGTGTTGCTGAGGCTTTGGTCAGTCAAAGAAGGAGCGGTGGAGAAGGTGGCCGTCTGACCGATGCGTTCAGACAATTTTTTAGTCCGCAGCCCCAAGGTATGATCGGTTCCAGCAACCATCGCCAGCGTCTGGTTTACATGGTGCAGGAATACCTAGGGGCAAGATCAGACTTGGACACCTTTCCCACCAAAAATACTCTGGGTTACTGGGTCTTGAGGATGGATCACTGGCCAGAGCTTACACAGTATGCAATTGAGATACTGGCCTGTCCTGCATCCAGCGTTCTTTCGCAACGCACATTCAGTGCTGCTGGAGGCTTTGTAACCGATCACAGGGTGTGCCTGTCAACCGACTCGGTCGATCGACTGACCTTCATAAAAATTAATCAGTCTTGGATCACCACCAGCTACCAGGCACCTGATGCTGATGTAACAGAATAATTTTCTTTGAAATGTCAGATCCCTTCAAGACTGCCTATGCTGATGCAGAGTGACTATAATGTTATGCTGAGTGACTATCCTCTTCCTCCTCAATAATCATGCTGATAGCTTGAAAGAACATTTCCTGGTGCCTCCATGGCAGCATACCTGTGATAGAGCTCCACCTCGACTCCTCCTTCAGGACTAGTGAATAGCATAAATTAAAGGCATAGTCCCTCCCCCAACATTCTCCTTTCTTTCCTCATACCTTCTTGTGCTGGTGAAGAGTAGCAGTATGTCCATACCTCTGCAGTCGGCAGTGTCCACCGGGTTTAGCCTTTCCCGTGCGCAGTCCCTGTTCTTGGGCCGCTCACAGCGCTGATAAGACTGGGAACCCCTCTGTGGATCTGTTGGGGTCTTTTCGCAGAGTTTCCTCACAGGAACGCAGTCTGCTATCACATCCATGATGAATGCAGTGGAAGTCGCAAAAGGATCAGCTCCATCTTCCCAGGCTGGTGGTTTCCATTTTTTATTACAGGCATTTGTGTTTTTCCCCTTTCTTTTCCTCTCTTCCCCTCCCCTCCCCTTTCCTTTGCTTGTTAGGCGCCTTCAAATGATTATTGTCTTACTTTTTTGTTCCTTTAAAACTGTGCAACTGGATAGGGCAGGTGTCTCTCTGTGCAACAACATTGTGGTGCTTATTTCCGGGTTCGGGGGGGGGGCTACAGGTGCTCTGTATGTCCCGCCAGGTAGGAGAGTGTCATGGCACGGCGTCCTCGCCGCCGTCTGCGCATGCGCGATTCGGGAGTGATACAGAGCCGTAGTTTCTCGGCTCTCTGTACTGGGCGACGCTGGATCTTCTGTGCGCGCGCATGCACGGTCGCTTGGTTCAATGGCAGCCATCTTGGATTCTGGAAAGAAGGCTAGATTTGCCCTTTTTTTCAATCAATTCCAAATGGTGGTTTATGGGATTAGCCCACGCACCTTGAGCCTATTTAGGTTCAGATTCAGGGATTGCTGTCAGAGTCTCCTCAGCTGTGCCCTGCTAGGTCTCTCTGATGCTGCTTTGTGGTAGGTACTTTTTATTTTCTCAAAAAAAAAAAAAATTTTGCCGATCAAAAATTTTTATGTTTAAAAAAAATAAAAATAAAAATGATGACGATATAAAAATGTTTATCTTTAAAAAGAAAAAGAAAAAAGATGACGATATAAAAATGTTTGTTTAAAAAAAAAAAAAGGGACGCCAAAAACTCCGGATTCTTTTCCCTTTCTTACTATATTTCCGGAGCTGATCCTTGTGCGCAACTCCGCAATGAGTCATTCATCTCGCAGCAAAGATCCTCACACTTCTATTAGGTATGTGACCAACTATACGCGAGTATATAAAAAAAAAAAAAAAGTGCGCTCACTGGTCTAGCGTGAGTTCCTTACATCGTAGCCCTACCCACTCCAAGGGGTCCCGCTCATCAGGGCGTAGGTCCCATTCTTCACGTCGTAGATCAGAGAGGTCAAGATCCAGAGGACATGATCGGTCCCCCTCTCCTAGGACCTATAGAAAGAGAAATGCTGGACATGTGGGGCTACACCACTACCAGACAGAGTGGTCTGTAAGGACTGTTTTACGGACTATGCGTCCAACCGCGAGCTAGAAAACCAGCACGCTGTAGATCTGCTCAAGCGAACAATGAAAGACTCCTTCTCTGAGCTTTTGGCTTTGGTCCCCGCTCAACCACTTCAGCAGATATCCCAGGTTCAGGATATAGAACCTAATCTCCTTGGTCCGTCAGCAGTCAGTACACCTCTGCCGCCGTCAGGCCGACCAGCTAGAGATTCACCACCTGAAGACTCTTCAGGGGACTCTTCAGAGGAATCAGAACCTTCTGGCTTCAGTCTCTCCTTGGTAAAGCCATTCATCCAGGCAGTCAAAACTGCAATCGCCTGGAAAGACGCAGAATAGCCTCCCCAAGAGTCTACAAGCTACTTCCCATTCCTCAGATGGGCGAGATTAGTCAAGTCATTCAGAAGGAATGGTCAAAGACTGATAAACTATATACCCCTTACCAGAGTCTGGAACGCAGTCACCAAACTCCATGCCAGTGGTAGACGCGTCGGTGGTGCAACTCGCAAAAAATATAACTTTGCCAATGGAGGATTCCGCTTCCTTCAAAGACCCTCTAGACAGGTGAATCGACCTGGAGCTGAAGAGGAGCTACTTAGCCCCGGAAGCAGCATGTAATCCAGCTATTGCCCTCACATCAGTATCAAATGCCATAAGATCTTGGACAGATAATATTGAGACGGCTTTGCATCAGGATGTCCCCATGGAGGATATAACTAAGTCCTTAGAAGAGCTTAGATTGTCGGCAGACTCTGCCTGCGTAGCGGCCATTGACACGATCAGGTGGTCGGCAAGATCCATGTTGCATTCAGTGATGGCGAAGAGGGCCTTGTGGCTGAAACCCTGGAAGGCTGACTTATCCTCCAAACAAAATGGGTGCAAAATCCGTTTGATGGGAAAGCACTATTCGGAGACAAAATGGATAAAGTTATCTCCAGGCTGTCAGGAGGGAAGTCTGGTATGCTTCCACAGGACAGAAGTAGGCGAAGATTCAGAGGTGGTTCCTCTAGGTTCCGCCAGTCAAACCCAAGGGATTTTAGGCAGTCGAGACAGCCCAGAGACAACAAAAGACCTTGGAAAGGTACTCAGGGATCCTTTTTGAACAGGAAGATGAAAGCCCTTTCGGCTCCACAGGAGCAGAAGCAGTCTTTTTTTTTACGCCAGAGTAGCCCAGGCACTCCCGGTGGGAGCCAGGCTAAAGTTTTTTACCCCAGTCTGGGCCACCCGCTGCCACGACCCCTGGGTTCTGTCAACAATTCAATGGGGGCACTTTTGGAATTTTTCTCACCCCCCACCTCGGAACTCTTTCAAAGGACAGAGATTCCATCCTCTCCACTGAAGGCTCAAGCTCTGAAAAACTTCCTAACGTCACTCCAGCATCAGGGGGCGGCTGTTCCGGTTCCCTTGGCAGAGAGCTTTGCAGGCTTTTACTCAACCCTATTTCTGGTCCCAAAGAGGACAGGTGGGTGGAGGCCTGTGATGGACCTAAAGAGGCTCAACCGGTATATCCGCCCCGAAAGCTTCAAAATGGAGTCCCTGCAGACGATTATTCAAACAGTCCAGCCATCAGATTGGATGATTTCAGTCGATCTGCAGGATGCATACCTACATGTTCCAATTCTACCTGCTTTTTAAAAATACCTGAGATTTGCAGTGGGATAGACCCACCTACAGTTTCAAGCCCTGCCTTTCGGCCTGTGCACCTCTCCCAGGGTGTTGACCAAGATACTAATATCTGCTTTGGTTCCCCTGCGGGAGAGGGGCTTGAGGATATACCACTACTTGGACGACATCCTACTCCTAGCAAGCAATCCGGATCAGTTGGTATGTCACCGGGACATTCTTCTACAGTCCCTAAAAAGAGCTAGGGTGGCTGGTGAATTCTGACAAGTCAACTAACGCCAACACAGCAGATAATCTACGCGCAATGTTCGACACTCAGGTGGGGACAGTGTCATTACCACCGCCGAAGGCAAGGATTGTCATCCAGAGAATGATCAAAGTCATCCGGAGCCCGTATTTGACGGCTTCAAAATGCCTGAGCCTCATTGGCACAATGTCTTCCTATATACCCATGGTTCCTTGGGCACATTGGCACTTGAGGTATTTCCAGACTGGTTTCTTGGCGCAGTGGAAGAAACAACGACTATCTCAGATGATCCTGCTGACGGGGAAAAATGCGCAGGAGCCTTCACTGGTGGACAGTTCCGGAAAACCTCTCCAAGCCTCATCACCTGGGCTCCCTTCCTTGGATCACAATTACGTCCGATGCAAGCAGACAGGGCTGGGGAGCCCATTGCGGGCAAACCAGGATACAGGGGAGATGGTCATGCACCACCCAGGGAGTGGTATCAAACATCTTGGAGATGAGGGCAGCCTTCTTGGCGCTGACCTCTTTGGCACCCCAAATCAGAGGCCAGAGAATACTCCTACGCCTAGACAACAGGGCAGCTGTCGCTTAATTGCAGAAGCAGGGAGGCACTCGCAGCAGGTCACTCAAGGAGGTAGAGCCGATCATGCTCTGGGCGGAGCAGAACCTCCTGGACCTCAGAGCGATGTATCTGCCAGGCAGGTTGAACACGGAAGCAGACACATTATCCAGAAACTTCCTGGACAACGAGTGGGCTCTCCACCCCCATGTCTTCCTTTAGATTGCCAAAATATGGGATCCCCCTCAGGTAGATCTGTTCACCTCCCCGAAGAATGCCAAGCTGGACAGGTTCTTCTCTCGGCTGCCGCATCCACAAGCCGAGGCAGTGGATGCCCTGTCATGTCCCTGGAGGTTCACCACGGAATATGCCTTTCCTCCCAGGCCATTAATATTTAAATTCCTCCTGAGGCTCCTCAGGGAGCCAGTCCAGGTGGTGGCAGTACTTCCGTATTGCGCCTCAGTGTGGGCTCTCCAATCAAGATCCCTCCTTTCCCTCAACTTCTGTCGCAGGGCAGTCTAGTTCATCCAAACCCTCAGAAGTTGAATCTTCAAATCTGGAGGTTGAGAGGCGAAGGTTCGAGTCCCTAGGGTGTTCTCCAGGAGTCATATCAACCCTTCTAAAAGCTATGAAGCCAGCAACTAATGCCATATATTCAAAAATATGGGACAAGTTCTTGTCATTTGTTTCCGGAAATGGATTTGATCCAATCCTTCCTTCTACATCTCATGTTCTAGGATTCCTTCAGACAGGACTTGGTCTGAGCTCTCTCAAAGTGCAGGTAGCAGCAATCTCTGCTGCAACAAATAAGAGATGGGCAGAGGATGCTTCAGTAGTCACTTTCCTCAGAGGTATATTGAAGATTCGCCCTCCTGTCAGACGATCATTTCCTAAGTGGGATCTGTCCCTAGTTCTGGAAGTTCTATCTGACCATCCCTTTGCTCCAGTGGAACAAGTAACAATATGGAACCTGACACTAAAGACGGCTTTCCTGCTAGCCATTACATCTGGCAGAAGAATCTCGGAACTTCACTCTTTAGGGATAGGTGACGACCACATCTCCTTCTCCCCAGACAGAGTGGAACTTCGTCCCCTTCGGGGGTTCACACCAAAGGTTGCTACTCCAAGCCACCTGTTTGAACCCTGGGCACTACCAGTGTTTACAGACACGGATTCAGAGTCTTGTCACGAACTGGATGTATCCAGAGTGCTCAGGGCCTACCTAGAAGCCACCGGCCCCTTCAGAAATTCTGAGAGACTTTTTATCGTACCGTTCGGTAAATACAGGGGCAAAGAAGCTTCCATCAGAACTCTGGCATCTTGGGTTGTAAAGTTAATCCAGAAGGCCTACACAGGGTGAAGAATATGGAGCCTCCATCCCGAGTGAATGCTCATTCTACAAGGGCAGTCTCAGCTTCCTGGGCCGCAAGGGCTAATTTTTCATTGGAGACGGTGTGCAGGGCCGTCACCTGGTCTTCTCACCATACGTTCCTCAGACACTGCCATATTGATCCAGGAGCGCTCACGACTGTTGAGTTTGGAAGGAGGGCAGTTCAGGCTGCTATGTCCTCTTCTAACTAAACATTTATTGTTAAGCAATTATCCCACCCATGTCAGCTAGTTATTTATCACAGGTATGCTGCCATGGAGGCACCAGGAAAACTGAAAATTGTATCATACTTACCAGTAATTTTCCTTTCCTGGTGCCTATCCATGGCAGCATACGCTCCCACCCTCGGTATTCTATATTACAGAGAATGTTGGGGGAGGGACTATGCCTTTAATTTATGCTATTCACTAGTCCTGAAGGAGGAGTCGAGGCGGAGCTCTATCACAGGTATGCTGCCATGGATAGGCACCAGGAAAGGAAAATTACTGGTAAGTATGATACAATTTTCAGTTTTTTGGTTCTGGGCACCGCCACCAGTGGCTAAGACCCAATTTTTCAGCCCCTGTTTAACAGGGGCGTGTAATTAACATTTTTGATGCAATACTTTGCAACAGGGCTCATTGCTGCACTCTAAGTGCAGTGACCAGTAGTGATGAGCCGAACACCCCCGGGTTCGGTTCGCACCAGAACCCGCGAACGGACCGAAAGTTCGCACGAACATTAGAACCCTATTAAATACAATGGATGCGAACGTTCGGATTCTAAAGTGCTAATTATAACGACTATTATCCATGTTATTGTCCGAAACAGAGTTTGGGAACCCGGGTTCTGCACCAGGGGACATGTATCAATGCAAAAAGAAGTTTTAAAAACGGACGTTTTCCGGGAGCAGTCATTTTAATGATGCATAAAGTGAAAAAAAAAAAAAGTAAAATATTCCTTTAAATATTGTACCTGGGGGGTGTCTAAAGTATGCCTGTGAAGTGCCACGTGTTTCCCGTGTTTAGAACTGTCCCTGCACAAAATAACATTTCTAAAGGAAAAAAAGCCATTTAAAACTGCTTGTGGCTTTAATGCAATGTCTGGTCCCGGTAATATGGATGAAAATCTTTAGGAAAAATGGCATAGCTACCCCATCACCCCCCCCCCCCCCATTACCAGCCCCTTTGGGTCTTGTATGGATATTAAGGGGAACCCCGCACAAAAAATAAAAAAGGCCCTATATACTCTGAACAGCCGTATACAGGCGGTGCATACAAGACAGGGACTGTAGGTTTGTTCTTATGTAGAATCTGTTTGTAATTTTGAACAGCTGCATTGTTTAAGTGTAGCTCCATGACAAATTCCTTTTTTTTAGCTTTTTGGAAAACATAGGGAACGGTTATCACCCCTGTCACATTTTTTTTGCTGTCTGTGCCCCTGTTCAGAACATTTCACCTCACTTTGCGTCCCAATGACAATGTTTTTGAAATGTGGTGTTTGTATTGAAACAAGGATTGGTGATAAAGCATCAGTAGAGAGGAGACACCATTCTCCCATATTAATTCTTACAGGAGAGAATTTTCCTTCCAAGGGGTAGATTTCCTCTCACTTCCTGTTGTCTTCTTCCGTTTGCAAGTAGTAGTAGTTTGTAAGTTGGATGTTTGAAAGTAGGGACCTGCCGTATATACTCTGCAGAAATTGGCCCCTTAGGTGTTGGCACAACACTGAAAGCACTCACAGTTATTCTTGGTGGGTGCTGGAACGCCCTGCTGTCAACTATTATATCAGGAATTGTAATAACATATAATTGTTGATCAGTGGTACTAAAAATTGGGCCTTTGATGTTGGTGCTGGTGCCACAACACTGTAAGGCCTGACAATTAGTCTTGGTGGGCGCAGCAATGGGCCCTGCTGTGAATTATTAGATCAATAATTATAATTGCATGCCCCTGTTGAACAGGGGCTGAAAATTTGGGCCTTAGGCACTGGTGGCACAACACTGCAACCCCTCACAGATACTGTACTTGGAGCACAGCAATGAGGCCTGTTGCAAAGTATTGCATCCAAAATTTTAATTACACGCCCCTGTTAAACAGGGGCTGAAAAATTGGGCCTTAGCCACTGGTGGCGTCACCCATAAACCAAAATGATCTTCCAAGCTATCATCATTAATCGTATCATTGAGGAGGAGGATAGCCAGTCAACATAACAGCACAGGCACTCAGCATCAGTCTTGAAGGGATGTGACATTTTAAAATCAATTAGTCTGTTATATCAGCATCAGGTGTGTGGTAGCTGGTGGTGATCCAAGACTGGTTCATCTTGATGAAAGTCAGTCGATCAACCGAGTCAGTGGACAGGCGCACCCTGTGATCTGTGACAAATCCTCCAGCAGCACTGAATGTGCGTTCTGAAAGAACGCTGGATGCAGGACAGGCCAGTAGCTCAATTGCATACTGTGCAAGCTCTGGCCAGTGATCCATCCTCAAGACCCAGTAAGCCAGAGGATTTTCGGTGGGGAAGGTGTCCAAGTCTGACCTTGCCCCTAGGTATTCCTGGACCATGTATATCAGACGCTGGCGATGGTTGCTGGAACCGATCATACTTTGGGGCTGCGGACTAAAGAATTGTCTGAACGCATCGGTCAGACGGCCACCTTCCCCACCGCTCCTTCTTTGACTGCCCGAAGCCTCAGCAACTTGTTGTCCAGGACCAGGAGTTTGTAACCTCCCAGTGTCTGGGAACGCGTTGCACAGACCTTTCTGCAAGGCCTCCTGGAGTTGTCTCATCCTCTGCTCCCTCTGCGACGGTAAGATAAGGTCCGCAACCTTACCCTTGTACCGTGGATCAAGGAGAGTGGCCAGCCAGTAATGGTCCCTCTCCTTGATCCGAAGAATACGAGGATCCTTCCGCAGACTTTGCAGGATCAGGGAGGCCATGCAGCGTAGGTTAGCTGAGGCATTCAGTCCGGAGTCCTCTGGGTCACTAAGGACGACATGATCCGCAGCCACCTCCTCCCAGCCACGTACAAGTCCACTGGTTTCTTGGGACTGTAAATCATCCCTAAAAGACTGCTGCTGATGATGCTGAGTGCCAGCCTCCACCTCCATGCTGACACAATCCTCCTCCTCCTCCTCCTCCTCCTCCTCTTCCTGTGCGATGGGTGGGACAGAAGGAACACTGTCTGGGTAAAGGGGGCCTTGAGAGGCAAGGAAGTCCTCCTCTTCCTGCCTCTGTTCTGCCTCAAGTGCCCTGTCCATTATTCCACGCAGCGTGTGCTCCAACAGGTGGACAAGAGGTACAGTGTCACTGATGCATGCACTGTCACTGCTCACCATCCTCGTGGCCTCCTCAAATGGTGCCAGGACAGTGCATGCATCCCTGATCATGCCCCACTGGCGTGGTGAAAAAAACCCGAGTTCCCCTGACCCTGTCCTGGTGCCGTAGTCGCACAGGTACTCATTGATGGCCCTCTGCTGCGTGTGCAGCCGCTGCAGCATGGCCAACGTTGAGTTCCACCTGGTGGGCATGTCACATATAAGGCGGTTCTTGGGCAGGTTCAACTCCTTTTGCAGCTCAGCCAGGCGAGCACTGGCATTATAAGATCTGCGGAAATGCACACAGACTTTCCTGGCCTGCCTCAGGACATCCTGTAAGCCCGGGTACCTGCCCAAGAACCGCTGCACCACCAGGTTAAGGACGTGAGCCATACAGGGCACATGGGTCAGTTGTCCCTGTCGGAGGGCGGAGAGGAGGTTGGTGCCATTGTCGCAAACCACCATTCCTGGCTTAAGCTGGCGTGGCGTCAACCACCTCTCGGCCTGCCCCTGCAGAGCAGACAGGACCTCTGCCCCAGTGTGGCTCCTGTCCCCCAAACACACCAGCGCAAGCACGGCATGGCATCTTTTTGCCTGCGTACTTGCGTAGCCCCTTGAACGCCTACGGAGCACCGCTGGTTCCGAGGACAAACCACAGGAAGAGGCCATGGAGGAAGAAGAAGAGGAGGGGGTGGAGGAGAGAGGTGTGTCACAACCAGTAGTAGCATTTTGGAGGCGTGGCGGTGGAACAACCTCCAACACTACTGCACCTTGTCCTGCATCCTTCCCAGCTGCCAAAAGAGTGACCCAATGGGCCGTGAAAGAAAGGTAACGTCCCTGTCCATGCCTGCTGGACCATGAGTCAGCGGTAATATGCACCTTACCGCTGACCGCCCTGTCCAGCGAGGCCAAGACATTGCCTTCCACATGCCTGTAGAGAGCCGGAATCGCCTTCCGTGCGAAAAAGTGGCGTTTGGGAACCTGCCACTGAGGAACCGCACATTGCACAAACCCACGGAAGGGGGCCGAGTCTACCAACTGAAAAGGCAGAAGTTGAAGCGCTAGCAATTTAGCCAAGCTAGCATTCAACCGCTGGGCATGTGGATGGCTGGGAGTGAACTTCTTTCGACGGTCCAGCAGCTGGGGCAGGGAAATTTGCCTGCTAGAATCGGACGTTGGTGTACTGCTAGCAGAGTGCCCGCAAGTACTTGGCTGTGACACACCTAATTCTACACCTTCATTCCTCTCAGTGCAGGTTTCAGAGAGGACTGAAGGTATACTGGGGTTGGAGATCCCAGCTGATGCGGTGCAAGAAGAGGTCAGCTTTGTTCTTTGGTGTGGGTCTTTAAGGTAGGCTTGCCAACGAGCTGCATGGCAGGTCAACATATGTCTGATCAAGCATGTGGTGCCCAAGCGGCTGATGTTTTGGCCACGCAATATACGCTTGAGACATATGTTGCAAACAGCAGCTGTGCGATCTGATGCACTCGCCTCAAAAAAGGCCCACACCAAAGAACTTTTTGAATGACGGGCAGAGGCAGCGCCCTGCACAGGCGGAGCTCTGCGGTGTGATTCCGTCGGTGTGCTGCCCATACGCTGGCCACTCAAGGGCATCCTGCCTCATTGGAGATGTGCCTCCTCCTCATCCTCCTCCTCCTCCTCTCTCCTATTAGGCACCCACGTGGAGTCAGTGACCTCATCATCCCCTCCCTCCTCATCACTGGAGCCAATCTGGCAGTATGCTGCAGCTGCTGGAGCATGACTGCCAGATTGGTGTCCTTCTTGAGCATCCCCTCTCTCTGCTCTCACGCTACTGCCTTCCTCTAGCTGGGTATCATCATCAGATCCTTCGAAACGCTGGGAATCCTCCTGGAGCATGTACCCAACACTGTGCTCAAACAGTTCGGGGGACTCCTCAGGAGGAGGACATGGTGGGTCTAGGGAAGGATTGACTAATGAAGATAATGATACCAGAGAAGAGGACGCTTTGGCAGCTGCTTTGCCAGTACCCTGAGCATGGGTGAGAGAGGATGAGGAGGATGAGGTGGGCTTGGTCATCCACTCTACCAAGTCTTCGGCATGATGTGGCTCAACATGTCCAGCTGCCGAAAAGAAGGACAAGCGTGTCCCATGGCCATGTGCTGATGACAATGCACCGCGTCCACGACCAGCACTGTTGCCCCCAGACACAGAGCCTGCTTGCCCTCTTTTTTTGCCTCCTGACTGTCTGCCTCTCCTTGTTTGCCTTCCAGACATTTTAATGGATGGCCTGCAGGGAGATGGGAAAAAGAGCAATAAGGGCTACCTTCAGGTGTATACTGTGCAGGAGGCTTAGCAACAATGACACTGACACTGTCCCCTGCCTATCCTTCTCTGTCCCTAAACACAAGGATTTGCAATATGCTTCAGCAAGATTGGTTTAGCACAGAACAGCACACTGACAGTTTCCCTCACTGTCCTTCTCTGTCCCTACAAACAAGATTTAGCACAGAATAGCACACTGATAGTTTCCACGAGTGTCCTTCTCTGTCCCTAAACTCAAGGATTTCAAATATGGAACAGCAAAATAGGTTTAGAACAGAATAGCACACTGACACTTTCCCTCACTGTCCTACTCTGTCCCTCCCTACAAACAAGATTTAGCACAGAATAGCACACTGATAGTTTCCACGAGTGTCCTTCTCTGTCCCTAAACTCAAGGATTTCAAATATGGAACAGCAAAATTGGTTTAGAACAGAATAGCACACTGACACTTTCCCTCACTGTCCTACTCTGTCCCTACAAACAAGATTTAGCACAGAATAGCACACTGACACTTTCCCTCACTGTACCTCTCTGTCCCTACAAACAAGGTTTAGCATAGAATAACACACTGACACTCTCCCTACCTATCCTTATTTGTCCCTAAACACAAGGAATCCAGGATTAGTAAAGGAAAAAAAATGACACTGTCCCTGCCTATGCTTCTCTTTCCCTGCTCCGGAACACACTACACAAGGCCGCCGCGCTAGCGGTCTTTTATAGTGTGGGGCGTGTACTAAACCCCCTCAGCAATAATTGGCCACAGGCATCCTGCCTGTGGCCAATCATTGCTCTCCTCGCTGCCGGCGCTGTGATTGGCCAAGCATGCGGGGTCACAGTGCATGCTTGGCCAATCACAGCGCCTGGATGACACTGCGATGGCGTAGTGCATTGTGGGCCGTTCGCGTCACTCGAATTTGGCGCGAACTGCCCAAATCGTTCGATCTTCGTCGAACGATCGAACAGCCGATGTTCGAGTCGAACGTATGTTCGACTCGAACACGAAGCTCATCCCTAGTGACCAGTATGATGGAGTGAGAGCGGATAACACCAAAGTTAACACACCCGCTCCACATTCACACCTGAGACCTCGTAACACTAACGAGCCACGTGACACCAGGCAGGGAAAATGGCTAATTAGGCCCAATTTGGACATTTTCACTTAGGGGAGTACTCACTTTTGTTGCCAGCAGTTTACACATTAATGGCTGTGTGTTGAGTTATTTTGAGGGGACAGCAAATTTACACTGTTATACAAGCTGTACACTGACTACTTTACATTGTAGCAAAGTGTAATTTCTTCAGTGTTGTCACATGAAAAGATATAATAACGTATTTACAAAAAAGTGAGGGGTGTACTCACTTTTGTGAGATACTGTATATTTGGAATAAACTAAAACTGTCCATGGCAGGTAGAACCAACTTATTTAAAAATGATCCCAATTACTATTCTGGCTCCATAACGTCCCTGTGGTGACCCCGTTAAAAATCTTCAGTGGTCAACTCGATATTTCGGTCCCTGCTCTGGAATAACCCCCCTAGGATTGAAGTGGTTGTAAACTCTTATGCCGCGTACACACGATAGTTTTTCATGCCATTTTTTTACCGACGTTTTTCACGTCGTTTTTTTTCATGTTTCCTCTCAAGCCTGTCTTGCGTACACATGATCATTTTAAAAAATGTTCAAGCAAAGCGCAGTGACGTACACCACGTACGACGGCACTATAAAGGGGAAGTTCCGTTCTAATGACGCCACCCTTTGGGACGCTTTTGCTAATTTCGTGTTACCGCGTGTTAGTAAAAGTTTGGTGAGAGACGATTCGCGCTTTTCAGTCTTCGTGCTTTGAAGATCGTTTTGTGGAGTTCAGTTTGTGCCTGTGGGTTCGTATCTGTCTTGCAGTGCTTGTAGTCAGTTCGTATCTGTTTATTCAGTGCGTTCTTGTCTGCTTGTTCCTGTTTTTCAGCTTGTTCTTCATAGACCTTGCTGTTCTTCCGTTCGTTCTTCTAGTTCGTTCTGAGCTGCAGACCGTTATCTAGCCATGTTGCGGCTACGTACTCATTGTAGAGTTCGTGCTGTAGTTGGTGCAGGGGTTCATGCTGTATCCCGACTCCAGGCCATGAACAGGGTGAGGAGGAGTTCATGGACCAAGAATTGGTTGCTCCAGCGGCACCAGTTCTGCCATATGCCTTTGTTGCGGGAGATCAGGGAGAATAATCCTGAGGACTACAGGAATTTTCTCAGGATGTCTGACCCCGTATTTCAGCATCTGTTGGCTTTGGTGTCCCCCTACATTACTATGCAGGACACCGTTATGCGTGAAGCCATCAGTGCTAAGCAGAGGCTCATTGCCACGTTGCGATACCTGGCGACTGGGAGAAGCCTGCAGGACCTAAAGTTCTCCACAGGAATATCCCCCCAGGCTCTGGGTATCATTATACCAGAGACGTGTTCTGCCATCCTTCAAGTTTTGCAGGAGGACTATATTAAGGTAAGTGTTCTTATTTCAAACATCACATTGTATGTATTTCTTTGTTTAATTTTTTTTTGGGGGTTTATTAGCAGTCCCTAATTCCCATGATTCTTAGCTGCAGGGAATGTCCCCTTTCTCCACATGGTTATTTTTGGGAATGTTTTTATTAGGCCTACATTTAAATTTGCCTTACCTAACCTCTCCAGCATGCTATCCTGGGGCCATACCCACCTTGCCTAGTCATTTCCATGTATTTTAATCTATGCTCCATTGTAGTGCTTTACCCTAAACGCCCCCTAAAGATTGCCTAGGAATGTAACATTTTTCAATAATTCAAACAGAGTGCTACAGTTTACATTTGTGATCTCCCCAACTCATCTTCAACCCCCCCATTTTTTTGGGGGGGTTTGTTTTTGGTTTGTTGTTGCTTACTAATAATGTTTTAATTTTTCGGTTTCTCCCAATGTTGGCCATAAATGTTTTTCTTAAATCTGCTTTCAATGTTTCTGTCTCAAAGTATTCATTTCTTTTTTTATTTAATTCCACAGTTCCCTTCTACGCCACATGAATAGCAGAATGTGGCATCTGAGTTTGCCCAACGATGGAACTTTCCGAACTGTGGAGGGGCCATCGACGGCAAACATGTTCGGGTCGTCCCACCACCCCATTCGGGATCCTTTTATTATAACTATAAGGGGTTCCACAGCATCGTCATGATGGCAGTGGTGTCGGCCACCTACGAATTCCTCTATGTGGACGTTGGCAAGAATGGCAGGATGTCTGATGGAGGAGTCTTTGCACAGACGGAGTTTGGGGAACGGCTCCTTTTGGATCAGCTGGCCTTGCCACCAGCAGAGCAGAATGTGGAGGGACTCCCATTTGTCTTTGTGGCGGATGAGGCGTTTGGCCTGGGTCCCCATTTGATGAGGCCATTCCCGCAACGCACCCTCACCCCTGAGAGGAGGGTGTTCAACTATCGGCTGGCCAGAGCAAGAAGGGTGGTGGAAAATGCCTTTGGCATCATGGCCAGCCGATTCCGCCTGTTCCTCACCTCCATCCACCTTGCCCCTTACAAATGGAACCATGTTGTAATGGCTTGTTGTGTGCTCCATAATTATCTCAGGGTGCATTCAAGCAATTATCTGACTTTGACTGGGCCTGAGGCCTCATTATTTGAAGCGGAAAATCTTGTGGCCCTGGAAGCTGGCCGTCCAGGCTTGGCCCCCCAAACCGGACGTGAGGTCCGTCAACAATATGTCGATTATTTTGTGGGTAGGGGGGCCATTGATATGCCTTATGAATTTTAACCTTCTTATTTTTAAAAATAAAACCTTTTTTTTTAGAAAATACTGTTTAGGTGTTTTCATTTAATATTCTTTTAGGTTTCTCGTCGGTTTACCTAATGCACTTGTATTGCCATGTGTATTTTGCATTTTTAATTAGCCTTCATTGTCAGTGTAAACACAAAACATTGTTTAGTTCACTTTGCACACAAATTCTGGTTAAGAAAATACCTTTTTTAATTATTTTTGAGGAAACTTCCTTTGAAGTGTAGATGTTATTAAAATATTTTTGGGGTTAAAACGCATGAACAGCCATGCCTAAAAAAATTAACAAATAAAAAAACGTGAAAATGTAAACATGTACTATTCATTATCAAGCTTAAAACAAAAACAAACCTGCCAAAACACAGCAAGTTCAACGTTCTTTTGTGTTCAAACATTATACACGCCCAAGCACAGCCATTATTTTTTGTAGCTTTTCCTCAACCCGCTTGGTATTTTGCCTGATCTCTATCAAGTCTCCCTTTATTTTTCAAGGTCACGACAGCAGACCATGAGGTATTGGATCAGGATCTGGGCACTGTGATGTGTAAACTTTTCGGGGTCTCCGGCCAGAACTGCACCTAAACAAAAACAAATCATGTAGTATAGAATATGTAGGCCTACATCTATTAACCTGCATCTGTCTGGTTTGACACTGACCTCTTGTGGTGCCACTTTCCACTTCCACAACTTCACGTTCCTCTCCATCATGTGGTTCTGGGGGTATTGTTGAAGGAGTTGGATTTATAGGCTCATCTGACGTAGCTTTTTGAAGCCCTATGGAGATTGCAATAAAAGGTAGAGTTTCATTAGTAACTAATAATTTTTGGGCCACAAAAAAACAAGAAAAAGAGATTTCTAAATATTATTTGGAAGTGTGGTCCATATTTAAATGTACCCTCAGTGACAACCGGAACACGATTGGATACATTGCCAAAACCAGAGCATATACTTTTTGAAACAAAGTTTGACACATTGGGGCTGATTTACGAAACATTTGCGCCATGAGTATTGGCGCATCTGCGTGCGCAATGGCTGTTTTGGTATTTACAAAACATTAGCGCCTGTAGCGCAGCCCTATTTCCCATTTACTATAGTGTTGTCGGCGGACGGGAGGAGGCGCTCAGTGCGCCACTATGGACCTGGCGCACAGCATGTTAAACTCTAAATATAAAGAAGCTGGAAGTGAGAATATAATGGGGGTGACATGGGGCGATGTGAGGAAGTGTAGTGACACCTTCCCAAATAACTAATATGCCCAAAATAGAGTGAGAAAGTAACTTTTTCAAAACCAGCACGCTGTGCCAGCAAGGACGATTCGAGCTGCGGGAGGTTTTTTTGAGCTCAGCGCGGCAATTTCAATGGTTCAAACGCGCCAAGACACTGCGCCGGCAAAATCTTAGTAAATGTCAAGTCACGTAACTCAATTTGCATAAGTTGAACAGGCGCAGCTCTGAACTTCCCAGTGCGCCAGCAAAATGTCATTTCTAAAGGAAAAAAAAGTCATTTAAAAGCACCCGCGGCTATAATGAATTGTCGGCTCCCGGCAATATAGAGAAAAGTCATTGAAAGTCTTTGATAAAAACAAAAAAAAAAAGCGTGGGGGTTCCCCCAAATTCAACTACCAGGCCCTTGAGGTCTGGAATGGATATTAAGGGGAACCCCACTGCAAATTTTAAAAAAGAATTATGTGGGTTCCCCCCAAATATCCATACCAGGCCCTTTAGATCTGGCATGGATTTTAAGGGGAACTCCACCCCAAATTAAAAAAAAAAATGGCGTGGAGTACCCCCAAAAATCCACACCAGACCCTTTATCCGAGCACGTAACCTGGCAGGCCGCAGGGGAAGAGGGGGGGGGACGAGAGCAGCCCCCCCTCCCTCCTGAACCGTACCAGGCCACATGCCCTCAACATGAGGAGGATGTCCCCATGTTGATGGGGACAAGGGCCTCATCCCCACAACCCTTGCCCGGTGGTTGTGGGGGTCTGCGGGCAGGGGGCTTATCGGAATCTGGAAGACCCCTTTAACAAAGGGGACCCCCAGATCCCGGCCCCCCCTGTGTGAAATGGTAATGGGGTACAATTGTACCCCTACCATTTCACAAAGAAAGTGTAAAAAATGAAAAAAATGACAAGAGCCGGTTTTTGACAATTCCTTTATTAATGTCTTTTCCTTTCTTCCATCTTCTTCTTCCATCTTCTTCTTCCATCTTCTTCTTCCATCTTCTTCTTCCATCTTCTTCTTTTCTCCATTCGGGTTTCTTCCTCTTCATCTTTATCTTCATCTTCCTTCTTCCTTCGGTCTTCTCGTCCGCATCTTGCTCCGGCGTCTTCCCTTCTTTCTTCTCCGGCCGCTCCGTTTGAATTGGAGGTTCCCGCTGTGCGACGCTTCAGTTCTCCACTTGGTCCGCTGCCACCCGGTGGCTCCGCCCCCCTCTGACACCACGGGGAAAGTCCCCGTGAAATCCATGTGCGTCAGAGGGGTGCGGGGTCACCGGGTGTAAGCGGACCCAGAGGAGAACTGAAGAACTGAAGCGTCGCACAGCGGGAACCTCCAATTCAAACAGAGCGGCCGGAGAAGAAAGAAGAAGGGAAGACGCCGGAGCAAGATGCGGTCGAAGACCACCGAAGGAAGATGAAGATAAAGATAAAGAGGAAGATGAAGAACAAGATGGAGGAAGAAACCTGAATGGAGAAAAGAAGAAGATGGAAGAAGTTGGAAGAAAAGAAAAGACATTAATAAAGGAATTGTCAAAAACCGGCTCTTGTCATTTTTTACACTTTCTTTGTGAAATGGTAGGGGTACATTTGTACCCCATTACCATTTCACACAGGGGAGGGCCGGGATCTGGGGGTCCCCTTTGTTAAAGGGGTCTTCCAGATTCCGATAAGCCCCCCGCCCGCAGACCCCCACAACCACCGGGCAAGGGTTGTGGGGATGAGGCCCTTGTCCCCATCAACATGGGGACATCCTCCCCATGTTGAGGGCATGTGGACTGGTATGGTCCAGGAGGGAGGGGGGCCACTCTCTCGTCCCCCCCTTTTCCCCTGTGACCGGCCAGGTTATGTGCTCGGATAAGGGTCTGGTGTGGATTTTTGGGGGGACTCCATGCCATTTTTTTTATAAATTTGGGGTGGAGTTCCCCTTAAAATCCATGCCAGATCTGAAGGGCCTGGTATGGATATTTGGGGAGAACCCCACGTAATTTAAAAAAAAAAATTGCAGCGGGGTTCCCCTTAATATCCATTCCAGACCTGAAGGGCCTGGTAATGGAATTTGGGGGACCCACAAGCTTTTGTTTTTTGTGTAATCAAAGACTTTCAATGACTTTTATCTGTATTGATGGGAACCAGCAATTCATTACAGCCGCAAGGACTTTTAAATGACTATTATTTTACTTTAGAAATGTAATTTTGCTCTCCAACTGTTATAAACATGGAAAACATGTGCTACTTTACAGGCATACTATAGACACCCCCCATATGATATTTAGGGCCAGTTCACACCGGATGCAGTGCAGTGCGTTTTTTTGATGCATGAAAAACGCAAAGAAAGTTGATCACATTAATGCCAATGGCAAAGTTCACACCACTGCAGTCCGTTCCAGTGCGTTTCAGAAAGCAAAAAAAAAATGGTCATGCTGCATTTTTTTAGGTACAAAACTGTACTGGACCCCAGTAAAACACATCAAAAACGCAACGGAACGTACCAAAAATGCACTGGAATGCACCGGAACGCACCTAAATGCACCAAAGACGCACTGCAACACACTTGTCCTAAGTGAAAAGAGGGGGAAAAAATCACTGGACTGCATCAAAAATGCACTGGAACGCATGAAAAACGTGCATGCAGAAAAGCACCTGGAACACACCCAGACTGCGTTTCTATAGTGTGAACTAGGGCCAGTTCACACCATATAAACGCAATCCGGATGCGTTCCAGGTGCTTTTCTGCATGCACGTTTTTCATGCGTTCCAGTGCATTTTTGGTACGTTTTTGATGCAGTTCAGTGCTTTTTTTCCCCCCTCTTTTTTATTAACCATAGATAAGGACAAGTGTGTTCCAGTGCGTTTTTGGTGCATTTAGGTGTGTTCCGGTGCGTTTATGATGAGTTTTGCTGCGTTCCAGTACAGTCCAGTGCAGGTAAAATGCAGCATGTTCTACTTTTTTGGGGGAACTGGAACGCACTGGAACAAACACTGCCATTTAGAACCAAATAACCAACTTTCCATGCATTTTGGATGCATAAAAAACGCAATGCACTGCATGTGGTGTGAAATGGCCCTTAAGCAATTTGGCATATTTAAAGGCACTTCTCTTCGTTTTGTTTTTGGTGTTTTCCAAATTGGTGACATTGATATATGTCCCTTAGGGTGGGACCTGGGCCCCCATTTTAAGGCCAATAACTAGAAGATAAGCCAGCCAAGTGGGGACTAGCAAAATTAACAAGTCAGTTCCCATAGACTGCAATGGTATTTGTTGGTGGGGAGGGGCGATTGTCCCATCTCTAATTTTGTAGCATGCTGGATGATGTGCTTAATTTTGTACGGGGGGAGGGGGGTTATTTTTTGCTAGCTGCATTGGTGTTGTTCTGCACATGCCCAGCCAGTTCGTTTTTTTTGGGGGTGCTTTTTGTGTGTGAACAGCACCTGGATATTTCTGGGCATGCTCACTCAGAGAGTGTTTTTATGGGTTAGTAATTGAAGGACATCCTTAACAGGTGTAGCCACTTTGAATTTCAGTCTCTACATTGGGAGAACTTGCATTTTGGGTGTTTCATGGGCTGTGCATGTGTTTTCAATTGCCTCATTAGCACACAAACATATGTTATATAAAGCTCAGAGGGAACATTCGTTTGCTTGCCCTGAGAAGAGGCAAGTGTGTGTGGGGCAAAATGTTCATGTTGGTGTCCTTATCGAGTTTGTAACACATGTATTTTATTTGTTATGTCTTTGCAAAACAGTTGATTGGTTAAGTTTTGTGGATTGTATTTTTTTTGTGTGGGGAAAATGTTCACCTGAAATAATTCTGATGTTGTTAATGTGTGTTGTTTGTTCACTTTGATTTAATTGTCTGTGCTGCATTTTTTTTGGCCAAAAATTTCTCAAGATGTTGAGTCTGTAACTGTTTCAAATTGACCATGTTTTTTATTTTGCCTTCCCTTTTGTTTTGTTGACCAATAAAATTTGATGCAAAGTTTTGATGTTTGTTTTGTGTTTTCTTTGCAACAAATGTGACAGCTGATTGGCATGTCAAAACAAAACAGGTGTGATTTGTCTAATCTGGTGCCTTCATGCTAGTATATGCATGAATTGTGTGCTGCCATGGAGCGTCACCAGGAAATGAAAAATACAGAGCGGTAAGTATTCAATTTTCCTTTTTTTACTGCAGTGGTTCTCAGCCTCAGTCCTCAAGTACCCCCAACAGG
Source organism: Rana muscosa (assembly GCA_029206835.1). Taxonomy (NCBI): domain Eukaryota; kingdom Metazoa; phylum Chordata; class Amphibia; order Anura; family Ranidae; genus Rana; species Rana muscosa. Next base: position 335,271,712 of record CM055123.1, on the reverse strand, counting down.
ACATGTTTTGTGAATTTATCTTATCGAGAATTGCTGTCCAAAAATCAAAACCATTGACTGTGATTTAAAGCACATGTGCAAGATGAAGGAAAACCTGCAAACATGGCCTGCTGGGGGTACTTGAGAAGCACTGATTTAGAGCACAGCACTTAAAAATAGCTCAAGGCCATACAATTCTAATTGTGGGCATTTTGAGGGAAACAAGTGTTAGAACCCCTGCGTGTGTGTATTTTTTTTTTTTTTTGGTAGTTTGGCCTTTGTGTCTCCTTTTCTTAAAATTGGCTTCACTTCCTGTCACACAGCTAAACAGGAAGTGAAGGTAAAACCCTACCAATGTCTTTTCTTGGGGACACACAGATCAATCTAACTAGTGTCCCCATTAAGCAAATTGCACTCTAGCACTTTGTTGTGTACACCCCAAATCATTGTATAGTTTGGGGTTTAGTAAAGACAAATCCACTCTGCACTAAAAGTGTAGCTGCTGAAAATCTGAGGGAAAGTACTGGTAATTGGATGTTACAATCATGTAAAAGCAAAGATGGTGTTTTTTTTTTTTTTTTTGCTTGCATGTCCTCCTCAGATATACAGCAAGTGCACTTGTAGTGCAAAGTAGATTTGCCTTTAGTAAATAAACCCCAAAGTCCAAACTACCTAATAATTTGTGGTGTACCCCGCAATATGCTGGAGTGCAATGTGCATAATGGGGAAAGTATTTAGACTGACCTGTGTGTCCCCAAGGAAAGACATTATTAGGGATTTTCCCTCACTTCCTGTGTGGCTATGTGACAGGAAGTGAATTATTTGAAGGATAAAGTTTAACTTTTCAAAGACACATTCCTAAGTTGAATTGTGATGCATGTCAATGGCCCATTTAGACCCTCTTTAATCACTTGAGATCAGCGCTATAACTGATCGACGGCCACAGCATGGTCCTCAATTGCCGGGAGTCCGTCAATAAACGTCCTCCCCTTTGTGCGTGCGCGCTGTGGTCACTAAGTCACTGAGACTCGGGTGATGACAGATCTGAGTAAGGGGCCGATCCCTGCCCTTTACCAAGTGATCAGCTGTCAGCAAATGACAGCTGATCACGTGATGTAAACAAAAGCTGGGTAATGGTTTTTGTTTTCTCCTTGTGCTGACAGCGTGAGCATAAAAAAAAGGCAATCACCGGCTTATGTGCAAGGGACATGGGGCCCGAAGAGGAAGAGGCAATTCTGCGTCATCTGTGACAATTAGTAGCCAGTGCCACCTATCAATGCCCACCACTGGTGCCAATCAGTGGCACCTAGCAGTGCTCCTTATCAGTGCCCATCACTGCCAACTATCATTGCCACCTAGCAGTGCCACTTCTCACTGCCCACCAGTGCCAACTAGCAATGCCACCTCTCAGTGCCCACCATTGCCACCGGTGCCCATCAGTGCAGTCTCATCAGTGTACATCAATGAAGAAGAAAAATTACCTTTTTTAAAAATATTAACCAGTTTCCTACCGCCCACCGTCAAATGACATCCTTGGCTTTGTGCGGTGACATCTGAATGATGCCTGCAGTTGCAGGCATCATTCAGATATCATTCTTTTCAGCCGGCGATTCTGTGCACAATAAAAATGATCATAGTGGCAGTTCCGCCGCTTGATCGTTCTTATAGGCGGCGGGAGGGGACGCCCCCCCCCCCTCTCACCGCCATCCGGTGCTTCTCCGGGCTCTCCCGTGCCATCTTGGGCTCGGAGAACAATTTGTAGATGACTGGTGACCAGATGGTCACCAGTCATCTCTATGACCGTCGGAGGCCCGGGCGCGACATTATGATATCACGCCGTGTTCCTGTATGTTAACCAAGCCGTGATCTCGGGTGTCAGCATGAGATTGGTGATTTTTTTTGACCAATATCATGCTTTCCAGCCTGGAGGAGAGATGTGGGGTCTTATTGACCCCGCATCTCTCCATAAAGAGGACCTGTCACACACATTCCTATTACAAGGGATGTTTACATTCCTTGTAATAGGAATAAAAGTGATCCAAAAAAAAAAAAAATAAAAAAAAAAAAAAAAGAGTAAGAAATACAAAAAAGTCAAAAAACAAAATAAAAAAAATAAGCAAAAATAAGAAAAAACGCCCATGTCCCCGGTAGCTCGCGCTCAGAAGCGAACACACACGTAAGTCCCGCCCACATATGTAAACGCCGTTCAAACCACACATGTGAGTTATTGCTGCGTGCGTTAGAACGAGTGCAACAATTCTAGCACTAGACCTCCTCTGTAATGCCAAAATGGTAAAGTGTAAAAAAAATGAAAGCATCGCCTAGGGAGATTTTTAATTACTGAAGTTTGGTGTCATTCCATGAGTGTGCGCAATTTTAAAGCGTGACGTGTTATCTATTTACTCAGCATAACAACATCTTTCACATTATACCAAAAAATTGGCCTAACTTTACTGTTTTATAATATTTTTAGCAAAAAAAAGGCGTTTGAAAATTTATTGCGCAAATACCGAGCGAGATAAAAATTTGCAATGACCGCCATCTTATTTCCTAGGGTGTCTGCTCCAAAAACATATATAATGTTTGGTGTTTTGAAGTAATTTTGTCCACTTGCCACGTCAGCTGCCCCAAGTTGTGGATTGTCCACAATGCAATGGAAGCAATTTCATATATATATATATATATATATATATATATATATATATATATATATATATATATATTTATATTATGGTTTTTCCTCATTTGGCATAAATTTGGAGTTTATCAATGTAAAAAAATAGGTCAGCTTTAAAAACGCTTCTAAACTAAAATGCGGCTAAACGCTGGTACCGCGTCTGAAACGTGGAAATCTTTGGCGTCTGAAGGCATTTTTAGGCTTTGTGAAAAACGATTTTAAACGTAACTGCAGATTTTTTTTGCCAGGCAAAAAACAGTGTTTTGGATGTAATAGAATTCAATGGACCCGCATCCAAAACGCAAGTACTGCAATTTTGCTGCGATTTTTTGTTTTACCTGTTTATAGCTGGTTGGCCCTTGGGTCTAGTATGGATTCAAAGGGGACCTCCCCCCCAAAATGAAAAAAAAAATGGCGTGGGGGTCCCCCCAGAATCCAAACCAGGCCCTTCAGGTCTGGCATGTATTTTAAGGGGAACCCGCGCCAAAAACAAAACAAAATTTGCATGGGGTCCCCTAAAAATACACCCCAGACCCTTTATCCGAGCACTCAACCTGGCAGGTCGCAGGGGAAGAGGGGGGGGACGAGAGAGCGGCCCCCTCCCTCCTGAACCGTACCAGGCCGCGTGCCCTCAACATGGGGGGGTTTGGTGCTTCGGGGCAGGGGGGCGACCCCGCCCCCGTTTCACGTCACAGTCCCATCATTCCCCCGGGACTGTGACATCATACGGAGCGGGGTCAGCGGTGGCATCAGCCGGTGACCACGCCCCATGCCAATAAAAGTGGCACCGCTGCTCGGACAGATCATTGCAGCGGTGGACAGCGACGAGGCAACATCGGGCGAAGAGAAGAGGGAAGAAGGCGACAAAGAAGACCGGCCCCCGCTAGCAAAAGAGCTGGCAGAAGATAGCGGGGCGCCCGGCAGAAAGACCCCCGAAGTCGGAAGAAGACGGCGAGGAAGCCCGGGACCCCCGCTAGCAAAAGAGCTGGCAGAAGATAGCGGGGCGCCCGGCAGAAAGACCCCCGAAGTCGGAAGAAGACGGCGAGGAAGCCCGGGACCCCCGCTAGCAAAAGAGCTGGCAGAAGATAGCGGGGCGCCCGGCAGAAAGACCCCCGAAGTCGGAAGAAGACGGCGAGGAAGCCCGGGACCCCCGGTAGCAAAAGAGCTGGCAGAAGATAGCGCGGCGCCCGGCAGAAAGACCACCGAAGTCGGAAGAAGACCACCAGAGCTGCCCAATAAATTACTTTTCAAACCTGTGTTGTGTTATTTATTACCTTTTTTTGCCACCAGGTGAATGGGTAGGGGTACCATGTACCCCATACTCATTCACATAGGGTGGGGGGCCGGGATCTGGGGGCCCCCTTATTAAAGGGAGCTCCCGGATTCCGAAAAGCCCGCCGCCTGCAGACCCCGACAACCAAAGGCCAGGGTTGACGGGAAGAGGCCCTTGTCCCCATCAACATGGGGGCAGGGTGCTTTGAGGATCAAGATGAGGTCCTTGAGGAGGCAGATTTGGATATATGGAGCCAGGTAAAGTATTGATATCTCCATTTATATGTTACAAAAGTGATGATTTAAAATTGTTGTTATTATTGTTAGGTATTTAATGTTAAAAAAAAAAAAAAAGAGGATTTAAAGAGCAAGATACAGTAGTGGTCAAATTTGATGGGGACAAGGCAACAATATCTATGCAAAATTAATACCTTTTGACATTCAATTCAAAAATGTCTGGAGGTGAACAATGTGTGTGATTGATGGTGGCAAAAAATAAAGAATGTCCCTTTCTTTTTTTACAGCCAGAGCTGAGCCAGGAAGAGGGTGATGTTGGGGACCAGGAGGAGGCAGGGCCCAGTGGCACACAGGAGGAGGCTGGGCCCAGCACAAGAGCCCAAATGCCTCCCCTGATAATGAAACAACGAGGGCCAAGGAGAGCTAGGCAGGTGGAGGAGGAAACAAGAGCCTTCCTAAAAGAGGCTACTGCGGCCCTCAGAGAGGCACCCTCTGCTGAGAAGGGCTTTGCCGCAGTCCTGGCCCATAAGTTAGGCCAAATGGACTTGCGGCAAAAGCTCTATAGTGAGAACCTTTTGCTGAAGGTGATTAACAAGGGGTTGCTCGGTGAACTGACCAAGTTCACCGACATCACTGAGGTTGTCCCTACTCCTCCTCCTCCTCCTCCTACTCCTCCTGCCACCTCCTCTCCTCCTGATCCCCGGCCTCCGAGGAAGCAACCAGGGAAGGCTGCAGGGAAGGCTGCAGAGAAGGCTGCAGAGAAGGCTACAAGGAAGAGAAAAAAATAATGCCTGCTGTAGTACCACAGACTGGGGACATATATAACTTATCTGCTGCTGTTCCTGACCTCTGGGAGTTCAAGCCAAGATTCGGCTCCTTTTTTTTAATTTAAATTAAATAGTTTGGTTTTGACATCTTGGATGGTTGTTGTGGGGTCCAAAGGATGCACAAATGCAAGCAGGCTCTCCAGTGCTGCCTTCACCTTTAATTTGTAAGGTACCTAAATAAAGGATTTTTTTTTGGCTTCAAATACTTGACTATGTGATTTGTATTTCAAAAGAGACTTTGCTAGGGAGTAGGCAGGGACATTTCAAATAATATTATTGTTATTAACAAGGGACACAAACCTCCTTGAGGCAAAATTAGACAAATTTTGAAGGTTGGTGTGGTAACTTTACACACCAATAATTTAAGCAAAATCACCAAAAAAAAAAAAAAAAAAAAAAGCCCACATATATCAAAGAAGCCCATCAAAAATAATAAAGCTAACTTAATTACTAAAATAAAAACTAAAAAAAAAAAATTATAATTATTGTGATCTTTACATTTAGTTATGAATTTATGAGGGAGATGTGGCTTCAAAATAATATTTTACAATCATTAGATCAATTAGGAATTACTTAAGAACCTAGTTTGGCAAAACTCTCAAATGTCATTAGCAAAAGAAGGTAATTATTTAAGCATTATCAAAAGAACGGAATGCACAGCATTAAAACGATGCTATTAATTCCACCGTGACGAATGTGCCATCTCCATTTCCAACGCTAGTTTTACCAGAACGAGCTCTCCTGTCTCATACTTGATTCTGAGCATGCGCGTTTTTTTTCACGTCGTTAAAGCATACACACTATCGTTTTTCACGTCGTTAAAAAAAACGACATGAAAAACGACGTGAAAAAATAGAGCATGTTCGAAATTTTGAATGCCCGTTTTTCACGTCGTTAAAAATGCTCTGGAGCATGCACACGATCGGTTTTAATGGCCATTTAAAAAAATTACATTTTTAACGGCATGAAAAACGATCGTGTGTATGGGGCATTACATATACCCAGTGAAATGACTGGTTTCAGGTGATACACAGAGAGGAAACAAATCCTTCTTCCTAAGTTGTACCTGTCTATCTGCAGTCTTCTCTTCTCTATATTTGTTCAAAGGCCAGTTTTTTTAAAGTTTGTGTGAGAGTTCAGAAAGAAAGGGGTTGGAGAGCTGAAATTACACTCTGCAGAGCTCAGTGAGAAAAGCTATGAGAGCTGATTGGAGGACAGAGACACACCCCATTCACACAGCTCACAGGAACAGAGCTGAGGCTGTCAATCTGCTGGAGGTCCCTCCATTTTTCTCTTGATCTCAGGAAAACTTGTCAGAAGTGACTCATGCAGATGGCAGAGGAATGAAGCAGAGGAAAAATATTACACTTAGTGCTCTTAATTGAGACAAATACACACTATAGCACAGGAGTCAGCAACCTGTAGATCATTATCTACCAGTAGATCGCGGCCAGGTGACTGGTATATCGCGGTCTTGGCCTGCTGACGCGCCATTCCAGAGCACCAAACAGAGTGCAATGCAGAGGTACTACTTGTAGAGTTGGAGGTGTAGTAGGGAGCAAGAGCCACATAAGCCAATGCCTCCTCTGTAGTGCTGGCTCCTGTCCCATGCGGAGTGATACCAACTGCACTCCACCTTTTATCCTGGCTAGTGATGAGCCGAACACCCCCGGGTTCGGTTCGCACCAGAACCCGCGAACGGACCGAAAGTTCGAACGAACATTAGAACCCTATTAAATACAATGGATGCGAACGTTCGAATTCTAAAGTGCTAATTATAACAACTATTATGCATTTTATTGTCCTAAAAAGGGTTTGGGAACCCGGGTTCTGCACCAGGGGACATGTATCAATGCAAAAAGAAGTTTTAAAAACGGTCGTTTTTCGGGAGCAGTCATTTTAATGATGCATAAAGTGAAAAAAAAAAGTCAAATATTCCTTTAAATATCGTACCTGGGGGGTGTCTAAAGTATGCCTGTGAAGTGCCACGTGTTTCCCGTGTTTAGAACTGTCCCTGCACAAAATGACACTTCTAAAGGAAAAAAAAGCCATTTAAAACTGCTTGCGGCTTTAATGTAATGTCTGGTCCCGGTAATATGGATGAAATTCTTTAAGAAAAATGGCATAGCTACCCCATGACCCCCCCCCCCTACCCCAGCCCATTACCAGCCCCTTTGGGTCTTGTATGGATATTAAGGGGAACCCCGCACATAAAATAAAAAAGGCCCTATATACTCTGAACAGCCCTATACAGGCGGTGCATACAAGACAGGGACTGTAGGTTTGTTCTTATGTAGAGTCTGTTTGTAATTTTGAACAGGTACATTGTTGAAGTGTAGCTCCAGACCAAAAATCTATTTTTAAACTTTTTGGAAAACATAGGTAAGGGTTATCACCCCTGTAACATTTGTTTTGCTGTCTGTGCCCCTGTTCAGAACATTTCACCTCACTTTCCGTCCCAATGACAACTGTTTTTGAAATGTGGTGTTTTTCTTGAAACAAGGATTGCTGATAAAGCATCAGTACAGAGGAGACACCTTTCTCCCATATTTATTCTTACAGGAGAGAATTTTCCTTCCTAGTGGTAGATTTCCTCTCACTTCCTGTTGTCTTCTTGCGTTTGCAAGTAGGAGTCGTTTGTAAGTTGGATGTTTGAAAGTAGGGACCTGCCGTATATACTCTGCAGAAATAGGCCCCTTAGTTGTTGGTGTTGGCACAACACTGTAAGCACTCACAGTTACTCTTGGTTGGTGCTGGAACGCCCTGCTGTCAACTATTATATCAGGAATTTTAATTACATATAATTGTTGAACAGTGGTAGTAAAAATTGGGCCTTTGATGGTGGTGCTGGTGCCACAACACTGTAAGCCCTGACAGTTACTCTTGGTGGGTGCAGCAATGGGCCCTGCTGTGAATTATTAGATCAAGAATTGTAATTACATGCCCCTGTTGAACAGGGGCTGAAAAATTGGGCCTTAGGCACTGGTGGCACAACACTGCAACCCCTCACAGATACTGTACTTGGAGCACAGCAATGAGCCCTGTTGCAAAGTATTGCTTCAAAAATTGTAATGACACGCCCCTGTTAAACAGGGGCTGAAAAATTGGGCCTTAGGCACTGGTGGCACAACACTGCAACTCCTCACAGATACTGTACTTGGAGCACAGCAATCAGCCCTGTTGCAAAGTATTGCTTCAAAAATTGTAATTACACGCCCCTGTTAAACAGGGGCTGAAAAATTGGGCGTTAGGCACTGGTGGCGGCACCCATAAACAAAAATGATCTTACAAGCTATCATCATCAATCGTATCATTGAGGACTCGGAGGAGGAGGATAGCCAGTCAACATAACAGCACAGGCACTCAGCATCAGCATCAGTCTTGAAGGGATGTGACATGTTAAAATCAATTAGTCTGTTATATCAGCATCAGGTGTGTGGTAGCTGGTGGTGATCCAAGACTGGTTCATCTTGATGAAAGTCAGTCGATCAACCGAGTCGGTGGACAGGCGCACCCTGTGATCCGTGACAAATCCTCCAGCAGCACTGAATGTGCGTTCCGAAAGAACGCTGGATGCAGGACAGGCCAGTAGCTCAATTGCATACTGTGCAAGCTCTGGCCAGTGATCCATCCTCAAGACCCAGTAAGCCAGAGGATTTTCGGTGGGGAAGGTGTCCAAGTCTGACCTTGCCCCTAGATATTCCTGCACCATGTTTATCAGACGCTGGCGATGGTTGCTGGAACCGATCATACTTTGGGGCTGCGGACTAAAGAATTGTCTGAACGCATCGGTCAGACGGCCACCTTCCCCACCGCTCCTTCTTTGACTGGCCGAAGCCTCAGCAACTCGTTGTCCAGGACCAGGAGTTTGCAACCTCCCAGTCTCTGGGAACGCGTTGCACAGACCTTTCTGCAAGGCCTCCCGGAGTTGTCTCATCCTCTGCTCCCTCTGCGACGGTAACATAAGGTCCGCAACCTTACCCTTGTACCGTGGATCAAGGAGAGTGGCCAGCCAGTAATGGTCCCTCTCCTTGATCCGAAGAATACGAGGATCCTTCCGCAGACTTTGCAGGATCAGGGAGGCCATGCAGCGTAGGTTTGCTGAGGCATTCGCTCCGGAGTCCTCTGGGTCACTAAGGACGACATGATCCGCAGCCACCTCCTCCCAGCCATGTACAAGTCCACTGGTTTCTTGGGACTGTAAATCATCCCTAAAAGACTGCTGCTGATGATGCTGAGTGCCAGCCTCCACCTCCATGCTGACACAATCCTCCTCCTCCTCCTCCTCCTCCTCGTCCTCTTCCTGTGCGATGGGTGGGACAGAAGGAACACTGTCTGGGTAAAGGGGGCCTTGAGAGGCAAGGAAGTCCTCCTCTTCCTGCCTCTGTTCTGCCTCAAGTGCCCTGTCCATTATTCCACGCAGCGTGTGCTCCAACAGGTGGACAAGAGGTACAGTGTCACTGATGCATGCACTGTCACTGCTCACCATCCTCGTGGCCTCCTCAAATGGTGCCAGGACAGTGCATGCATCCCTGATCATGCCCCACTGGCGTGGAGAAAAAAAACCAAGCTCCCCTGACCCTGTCCTGGTGCCGTAGTCGCACAGGTACTCATTGATGGCCCTCTGCTGCGTGTGCAGCCGCTGCAGCATGGCCAACGTTGAGTTCCACCTGGTGGGCATGTCACATATAAGGCGGTTCTTGGGCAGGTTCAACTCCTTTTGCAGCTCAGCCAGGCGAGCACTGGCATTATAAGATCTGCGGAAATGCACACAGACTTTCCTGGCCTGCCTCAGGACATCCTGTAAGCCCGGGTACCTGCCCAAGAAGCGCTGCACCACCAGGTTAAGGACGTGAGCCACACAGGGCACATGGGTCAGTTGTCCCTGTCGGAGGGCGGAGAGGAGGTTGGTGCCATTGTCGCAAACCACCATTCCTGGCTTAAGCTGGCGTGGCGTCAACCACCTCTCGGCCTGGCCCTGCAGAGCAGACAGGACCTCTGCCCCAGTGTGGCTTCTGTCCCCCAAACACACCAGCGCAAGCACGGCATGGCATCTTTTTGCCTGCGTACTTGCGTAGCCCCGTGAACGGCTACGGAGCACCGCTGGTTCATAGGACAAACCACAGGAAGAGGCCATGGAGGAAGAAGAAGAGGAGGGGGTGGAGGAGAGAGGTGTGTCACAACCAGTAGTAGCATTTTGGAGGCGTGGCGGTGGGACAACCTCCAACACTACTGCACCTTGTCCTGAATCCTTCCCAGCTGCCAAAAGAGTGACCCAATGGGCCGTGAAAGAAAGGTAACGTCCCTGTCCATGCCTGCTGGACCATGAGTCAGCGGTAATATGCACCTTACCGCTGACCGCCCTGTCCAGCGAGGCCAAGACATTGCCTTCCACATGCCGGTAGAGAGCCGGAATAGCCTTCCGTGAGAAAAAGTGGCGTTTGGGAACCTGCCACTGAGGAACTGCACATTGCACAAACTCACGGAAGGGGGCCGAGTCTACCAACTGAAAAGGCAGCAGTTGAAGCGCTAGCAATTTAGCCAAGCTAGCATTCAACCGCTGGGCATGTGGATGGCTGGGAGTGAACTTCTTTCGACGGTCCAGAATCGGACGTCGGTGTACTGCTAGCAGAGTGGGCGCAAGTACTTGGCTGTGACACACCTAATTCTACACCTTCATTCCTCTCAGTGCATGTTTCAGAGAGGACTGAAGTTATAGTGGGGTTGGAGATCCCAGCTGATGCGGTGCAAGGAGAGGTCCGCTTTGTTCTTTGGTGTGGGTCTTTGAGGTAGGCTTGCCAACGAGCTGCATGGCAGGTCAACATATGTCTGGTCAGGCATGTGGTACCCAAGCGGCTGATGTTTTGGCCACGCGATATACGCTTGAGACATATGTTGCAAACAGCAGCTGTGCGATCTGATGCACTAGCCTCAAAAAAGGCCCACACCAAAGAACTTTTTGAATGACGGGCAGAGGCAGCGCCCTGCACAGGCGGAGCTCTGCGGTGTGATTCCGTCGGTGTACTGCCCTTACGCTGGCCACCAAAGGGCATCCTGCCTCGTTGGAGATGTGCCTCCTCCTCATCCTCCTCCTCTCAGGCACCCACGTGGAGTCAGTGACCTCATCATCCCCTCCCTCCTCTTCACTGGAGCCAATCTGGCAGTATGCTGCAGCTGCTGGAACATGACTGCCAGATTGGTGTCCTTCTTGAGCATCCCCTCTGTCTGCTCTCACGCTACTGCCTTCCTCTAGCTGGGTTTCATCATCAGACCCTTCGAAACGCTGGGCATCCTCCTGGAGCATGTACCCAACACTGTGCTGAAACAGTTCGGGGGACTCCTCAGGAGGAGGACATGGTGGGTCTAGGGAAGGAGTGACTGATGATTTGTCTGACATTGATACCAGGGAAGACGACGCTTTGGCAGCTGCTTTTCCAGTACCCTGAGCCTGGGTGAGAGAGGATGAGGAGGAGGAGGAGGGATTGGTCATCCACTCTACCAAGTCTTCGGCATGATGTGGCTCAACATGTCCAGCTGCCGAAAAGAAGGACAAGCGTGTCCCATGGCCATGTGCTGATGACAATGCACCGCGTCCACGACCAGCACTGTTGCCCCCAGACACAGAGCCTGCTTGCCCTCTTTTATTGCCTCCTGACTGTCTGCCTCTCCTTGTTTGCCTTCCAGACATTCTAATAGATGGCCTGCAGGGAGATGGGAAAAAAGCAATAAGGGCTACCTTCAGGTGTCCTTCTCTGTCCCTTGAAACAAGGACTTTCACAGTGAAAGAAACTGACACTCTCCCTACCTACAGTTTTCTGTCCCTAGAAAAAATGTTTTTTTTAATCACAATATAGCACAAGGACAATTCACTCACTGTCCTTCCAGGTCCCTGGAAACAAGGACTTGCAGAGTGAAAGAAACTGACACTCTCCCTACCTACAGTTTTCTGTCCCTAGAAAAAATGTTTTTTTTAATCACAATATAACACAAGGACAATTCACTCACTGTCCTTCCAGGTCCCTGGAAACAAGGACTTGCAGAGTGAAATAAACTGACACTCTCCCTACCTACAGTTTTCTGTCCCTAGAATAAATGTTTTTTTTAAGCACAATATAGCACAAGGACAATTCACTCACTGTCCTTACAGGTCCCTGGAAACAAGGACTTGCAGAGTGAAAGAAAAAAAACACTCTCCCTACCTACAGTTTTCTGTCCCTAGAAAAAATGTTTTTTTTAATCACAATATAGCACAAGGACAATTCACTCACTGTCCTTCCAGGTCCCTGGAAACAAGGACTTGCAGAGTGAAATAAACTGACACTCTCCCTACCTACAGTTTTCTGTCCCTAGAATAAATGTTTTTTTTAAGCACAATATAGCACAAGGACAATTCACTCACTGTCCTTACAGGTCCCTGGAAACAAGGACTTGCAGAGTGAAAGAAAAAAAACACTCTCCCTACCTACAGTTTTCTGTCCCTAGAAAAAATGTTTTTTTTAATCACAATATAGCACAAGGACAATTCACTCACTGTCCTTACAGGTCCCTGGAAACAAGGACTTGCAGAGTGAAAGAAAAAAAACACTCTCCCTACCTACAGTTTTCTGTCCCTAGAAAAAATGTTTTTTTTAATCACAATATAGCACAAGGACAATTCACTCACTGTCCTTACAGGTCCCTGGAAACAAGGACTTGCAGAGTGAAATAAACTGACACTCTCCCTACCTACAGTTTTCTGTCCCTAGAATAAATGTTTTTTTTAAGCACAATATAGCACAAGGAGAATTCACTCACTGTCCTTCCAGGTCCCTGGAAACAAGGACTTGCAGAGTGAAATAAACTGACACTCTCCCTACCTACAGTTTTCTGTCCCTAGAATAAATGTTTTTTTTAAGCAAAATATAGCACAAGGACAATTCACTCACTGTCCTTACAGGTCCCTGGAAACAAGGACTTGCAGAGTGAAAGAAACTGACACTCTCCCTACCTACAGTTTTCTGTCCCTAGAATAAATGTTTTTTTAAGCACAATATAGCACAAGGACAATTCACTCACTGTCCTTCCAGGTCCCTGGAAACAAGGACTTGCAGAGTGAAAGAAACTGACACTGTCCCTACCTACAGTTTTCTGTCCCTAGAATAAATGTTTTTTTTAAGCACACTATAGCACAAGCACAAAACACACTGACACTCTCCCTACCTATCCTTCTCTTTCCCTAAACTAAAGGAATCCAGGTTAAGCAAGAAAGAAATAACAGTCACTGTCCCTGCCTATGCTGCTCTATCCCTGCTCCGGAACACACTACACTAGGCCGCCGTGCTGGCGGCCTTTTATAGTGTGGGGCGTGTACTAAACACCCTCAGCAATAATTGGCCACAGGCATCCTGCCTGTGGCCAATCATTGCTCTCCTCGCTGCCGGCGCTGTGATTGGCCAAGCATGCGGGGTCACAGTGCATGCTTGGCCAATCACAGCGCCTGGATGACACTGCGATGGCGTAGTGCATTGTGGGCCGTTCGCGTCACTCGAATTTGGCGCGAACGGCCCAAATCGTTCGATCTTCGTCGAACGATCGAACAGCCGATGTTCGAGTCGAACGTATGTTCGACTCGAACACGAAGCTCATTCCTAATCCTGGCTAGTAGTCTCCAGAGTGGTGCCAGCAGCAGGAAAGAAGAGATCTTAGGGTCAGTGCGAAGCAATACACTGGGCATAATAGTATAGGGCTGCTTTCAAACTGATGTGCTGCAGTTTACCCACAACGCGGGTGCAGTGTACCTGCAACTTTACTTTCTTTAGCCATAGACTTCTATTATATCCTGCGGGTTTGGTGCACTTTCTGAAAGCGCAGCAAAACTCCTGAATGCAGAATAGAAGTCTATGGAAAAGCACAGCTAATCCCGGAAAGTTGCAGATGCACTGCCCTGTACCCGCGGTACAGGTAAACTGCATCACATACATGGGAAAGCAGCCTTATAAGGGGCTCAGAACAGTAAGGGCTCATTTACTTTTGCGGTTTTGGGGGTGGCAAAACCCCATAGTTAAGATGTGTTTTTACCACCCCACGCCCCAACCGCACCCCCTTTAGCTGCCGTTGCCAGGGGTGTACATGTTGCAGCTGCAGCAGGTGTTATACGCCCTGTCATGGTTGGTGGGTATAGCACCTGCCAAGCATGACCTATTCAAGTGAATGAGGCCGCTTTACAAGTGCCCTGCAGCCTTATGCAGTACAGCATTCAAGATGGTAAGCAGGCACCGTTGTGTTACTTTCCCACCACTTGCTATAACCCCTTGGACCCCGCAGAAGCATGCAGTTGCGGGGTGCTTGCAGAGTGGCCCCATTTACTTAAATGGGCTGCAATTGGCAGGTCGTAGCACCCACCAAAAGCAACTGGGGCCTAATTCCTCCTGCAGCATGTGTACAACTTTGGCTGCTGCCTCAGCAGCTAAAGGGGGTAGGGATTGGGGACGGTAAACTCAACCCCAGGGTTTTACCACCCCCCAACTTTACGTGCAAACAAACACTATAGTTGCTGCTGCGGAATGCAACTAGGGGCTCATTCACATGTAGCCGATGGTTGCTACTAGTTACTAACATCCACCATATCACCTTGCTGCCAGACTTCCATATATTACTCTAATGCCGCATACACACGATCGTGATTCACGGCGGTGAAAACACCGCCGTGAATCACGACAGGAAAAACGAGGGAACGGCTTGTTTCCCCACACACGGACGTTTTTCCCGTCATTTTTTCTCTTGGCGAGAAAAACGACCGTGTGTAGGCTCCGCGGCAGTGTTTCCCTATGGGAAAACTGCCGCGGAAAAAAATGACAGAAACCACGACGAGAAAAATTAGAGCATGTTCTAATTTTTCTCGTCGTGATTAATGGCGTTTTTCCCGTCGGGAAAAATGACAAAAAGCCCACAGACGATCGTTTTTCTCGTCCAAAGGAAAAAATTATTTTTCCCGACGGGAAAAATGATCGTGTGTACGCGGCATTAGAGACAATGAACAGTCATTTGCATTGTTTTGTTCTTGTTTATTTGGGGGATATAACTTGGTTGGGGGAAAGGGGATATGGGATGCACATAGAACGGATTACTTTGCCATCATATTTTAAGAATTGGTTAATTGAACTGAGCATTTGAAGAACTGATAGACACTATGAAACCCCAGTCACTTCCCCTGCATAACTCCTGCATGCCGTTGCTTCTCCTCTGCATCAACTCCTGCAGACTGTAATGCCGTGTACACACGATCGATTTTCTCGACGGTGAAAACACCGCTGAGAAAATCGACAATAAAAACAAGGACCGGCTTGGTCCGCTATAACGGCCGGTTTTCGTGACATTTTTTCTTTTGGTCGTAAAAAACAACCGTGTGTAGGCTCCCTGGCAGTGTTTCCCTATGGGAAAACTGCCGCGGAAAAAAATGCCGTGAATCACGACGAGAAAAATTAAAGCATGTTCTAATTTTTCTCGTTGTGATTCTTGCCGTTTTTCTCGTCTGGAAAAATGCTGGAAAGCCCACACACGGGCGTTTTTCTCGTCAAAGACAAAAAATTTAAATTTTCCCGACGAGAAAAATGGTCGTGTGTACGCGGCATTACTCCCAGGACTCCTCTTCTCCTGCAACATTCCACTGTGAACAGTCAGTCTTTCCGCCTCATCATCTTCACTTTACATAAAGGAATACTCTGAATAGACCTACAGTATATGCTTGCTGACTTGCTGAACTGTTAATAGGCCAGGGGCCTGCAGTACCCCTTCTTGCGGCCTAGTTGTTTAGCAGTTTGTATTAGTTGGTGGACTACTGATCCCAGCTAGCCCGACTTGAAAATCCTGTGCCCACAGGCCACATCCATTTGACACAAAACCCCAGTGTCACGGGTGTACTTACCGAGGCCGAGATGCAGAGAGTGGTTCACCCTTGCGACTTGGCGCACTCCGCCCCTGGAGGTGGAACAGGGAGAGGATGGCGCGAAGAGGCACTGGCTACCAGCAGGTGAGGAAGTCTTGGTAGAGGATCGGGTGACCAGGAACAGGCTGAGGGCCTAACACCAGGCTGATGAGGGCTTTCACAAGATCCAAACAAAGACACAAGTCCAGGGCACTACAGGGGCCAAGCGGGTAGACTGAGTCCAGGTACTGGCTGTAGAAACAGGTACTGAGGGTGCAGGCCGAGGGTCTAACACAGTAGACAAGTGATCAGTCCAGGAATATTAAGCGGGTAATCAGAGCTGGAGGCAAGTAGCAAATCCAGGATACAAGCAGGAGATCAGGGATTGGAGATTGGTAGAAAGTCCGAGTCACAGGCCGAGGGTCAAATACAGCGGGCAGGCAGAAGAGGTCCGAGAGGCAAGCCAAAGGTCGGGTCCAGGAGAAAAGCAGCGTAGTCAGGTCGATCCGGGTCACAACAAGGGTTCAGACGTGTATACAGGAAACCAGGTACAAGGCAGGAAGCTGACGACAAACCAGCAACCTGTCAGCGCCACTAGGCTTCTTTAAATAGGCCTGTCAGATTTCTGATTGGTGCGCCATGGCGCATGTGTGTGCGCCATTCGCGCACACCATTGCGCATGCGCCGTTCGCGCACACGCGTGTGCCAAAGCGCTATTCCACCGCGCATGCACGCATGGCTGCGGCGGCTGAATAGGGGATTTCCATGACACCCAGTCTCTCCTCTGACCTTGCACCTAGCTCCCCTGGCATGTCTCTTCCAGATATCCACTGTGACACACTCACCGACCTTCTCCTACCCTGAGTCCATAATGAAGAACTTAACTGGACATGCGCTCCAATCACTTCTCCAGACCCTCTGTTCCAGGACACCTCCTCCATGACCGTGTAAGGATGAGGCTCCCTCCCAGCTCTCCCGGGCTCCTCCACTGAGGCACGCACCCCCCCAGATGGGGATGGCCCTCCTACTGTGATCTAGCACTCCATTCTTCATGTCTTTCACCTGAAAACTCCCCTCCAGTGGGCTGGACCCCAGAGCTCATATGGGAGGCCTGCCCCCTGCCAATTCCAGTTGGGGATTGGTCAGGGCTCCTCACATGAGCTCCCTGTCACTCCAGCTCCCAGCCCTGCCCCTCTTCCAGAACATTCTCCATGGAAGCAGGGGAGGTGCCCAAGAACTGAAGAACAGGTGATCACGCCCACCACTACACTACACTAACGTTGGTCTGCGAGTGCACGCTGGTCTGCGAGTGCACGCAGGGCCGTTGGTCTGCGGGTGCACGCTGGTCTGCGAATGCACGCGGGTCCGTTGGTCTGCGAGTGCACGCAGGGCCGTTGGTCTGCGAGTGCACGCTGGTCTGCGAGTGCACGCGGGTCTGTTGGTCTGCGAGTGCACGCTGGTCTGCGAGTGCACGCAGGGCCGTTGGTCTGCGAGTGCACGCGGGTCCGTTGGTCTGCGAGTGCGCGCTGGTCTGCGAGTGCACGCAGGGCCGTTGGTCTGCGAGTGCATGCAGGGCCGTTGGTCTGCGGGTGCACGCTGGTCTGCGAGTGCACGCAGGGCCGTTGGTCTGCGGGTGCACGTAGGTCTGCGTGGTACCTGTGTATTGTCTTGTTGAGTACCTGTGTATTGTCTTGTTGAGTACCTGTGTATTGTCTTGTTGAATAGTTGGGTCAGGAAGCTAGTGTTAGGTAATTTCGAACCCTTATTAAATTAATAGGTACGATGCCCAGCGGGTGTGGTGAGGCGACTCGGTGTACATCTTGCAGCATGTATGCGTTCCTTGATCATCTGATCGAGGGCGATTACTGCTGTGCAAAATGTAAGCACATTGTTTCCCTGGAATCCCAGGTTCTGAATCTAGGGAAGCAACTGTCAGCACTGGGGAAGACCCTCCACACTAAAGGAGAGCTGGATACGTACCCGGCAG
This sequence comes from Rana muscosa, assembly GCA_029206835.1. Taxonomy (NCBI): domain Eukaryota; kingdom Metazoa; phylum Chordata; class Amphibia; order Anura; family Ranidae; genus Rana; species Rana muscosa. Next base: position 335,253,830 of record CM055123.1, on the reverse strand, counting down.
GTGATGGCAGGGGCCAGCACAGATGTGGGTGGAGACAAAGAGGTGCAGGCACTAGAAAATAGTAGATGGGTGACAGTCAGGAAGGGTATAGGGCAAAGTGCCAGGGAGGCCGATCCAGGGCTGGAGCATCCCAATAAGTATGCTCCATTGAGTGACATTGGTGAAACCAGTCAGGGACCAGCACTGCTGGAGCTAAGGGACTCTCCTAGCTGCCGAGGGAAGAACTCCTCCAGTGAGAGTGGGGGGGAAGCGAAGGGAAAGGAAAGACAGATTCTGGTGGTAGGGGACTCAATTCTTAGAAGGACAGAGAGGGCAATCTGTAACAAAGACCTGAAGCGCTGAACTGTATGTTGTCTACCGGGCGCTCGGGTTCGGCACATCACGGATCTGGTGGATAGATTACTGGGAGGGGCTGGGGAAGATCCAGCTGTCATGGTGCACGTTGGCACCAATGACAAAGTCAGAGGCAGATGGAGTGTCCTAAAGAACGATTTTAGGGACTTGGGAGCTAAATTGAGGAAAAAGGACCACCAAGGTAGTATTCTCAGGAATACTACCGGTACATCGAGCCACACCAGAAAGGCAGAGGGAGATTAGGGAAGTGAAGTGGCTGAAGAGCTGGTGTAGTAAGGAGGGGTTTGGGTTCCTGGAGGACTGGGCTGACTTCTCAGTCGACAACCAGTACTATAGAAGGGGCGGACTGCACCTAAATGAGGAGGGTGCAGATCAGCTGGGAATAAGGATGGCCAAAAAGTTAGAGGGGTTTTTAAACTAGGCGATGGGGGGGGAGGGTCCAGAGATAGTGAGAGTCAGCGGGGAACATATTCTATAGGGTAGTATTAGGGGCAGTGCCGGCCCAAGACATTGTGCTGCCTGGTACCAAGAATGAAATGCTGCCCCCCCCCCAAAAAAAAAAATCACGCCCACCAAAATGCCCCCACATCCATCATTTTATATCATGATAACTAAAGTGGACCTGTCATGGCTCTATAAAAAGGACCTGTTATGGCTCTATTCATGTATACAGGAGTATAAAGAGGTCATTGCATTATACGTGTATATAGAAGTATAATGAGGACCTGTCATGGCTCTATACATGTACCGTATTTTTCCTGTCTATAAGACGCCCCCATGTACAAGATTTTTCCAACCCAAAATTAAGAAATCAATATTTTACACATAGGTAAAACAGAACACATTTTTATTTAGTAATTACCGCAGGTAACGTTTAAATACTAGTATATTATGCAGCGGTTGTTCTTCCTGTTTTCTCCACTGTCTGATCATATACTCAGTGGAGGCAAGTCCAAACTGTTTCTCTGCAGCTCTATTTCCATGCTCTTTTTTGCATAGCTGGCTACATTTGGTTTGATTTGGTAGAGTAAGACAATCACTTACTTTTATTAGTTTCTGACATCTTGGTCCCAGAACACTCCGGTCCCTGTTGCATCTGTGCATCTCCACTTCCAACAGGATTGCATCTGATCACTCTCCACCTCCACCCCCAGCTCTGACGTCAGTAACATACGGCTCGTGATTGGAGGAAGCCGCTTGACAAGCTATGGGCCGCGACGCACCTGCGCGGCTGTCTCCCAGGCTGACTGGCCGTGTATAAGACGCTGTTCGATTTACAGGCTATTATTTTAGGAAAAAAAAGCGTCTTATACATGGAAAAATACGGTATATAGAAATATAAAGAGGACCTGTCATGGCTCTATACATGTATGTAGGAATATAAAGAGGACCTGTCATGGCTTTATACATGTATGTAGGAGTATAAAGAGGACCTGTCATGGCTCTATACATGTATGTAGGAGTATAAAGAGGACCTGTCATGGCTCTATACATGTATATAGGAGTATAAAAGGACCTGTGCGTGGCCGGCGGCCGCGATGTCACCGGCCACACGTAGTGGATTGTCACTTGCCATGACGCCACCTGCCACACGTTGCAGATTGTCACTTGCCACAACGCCACCTGCCACACATTGCGGATTGTCACTTGCCACTTGCTGTGTCCCAGAGTAAAGGCAGGCAGCAGAGAGATAATGTAATCTCTCTGCTGCCCGCACAGTGGGGGCGGAACTGCAGTGATGCAGGGCGGGCAGTGAGAGATGATGTCATCTCTCTGCTCCCCCGCCCGCTGTTTGGCCAGCAAGCCCGCTCACCTGCTGACTGTCCCGCCCGCTGACTGTTCCCCGGTTCTGCCCGCACGCTCCATTCACCTGGGCCCAAAGCCCAGGTGAATGGAGCGCGCGGGGAGCGGAGCGGGCTGGCCGGCGGGCGGGCGGGCATCCAATTTGCCTCACAGTGGAGCGCGGAGCGGGCGGAACTGGTTGGCGACAATTTGCCTCACAGTGCAGCGTAGGGTTGCCACCTTTTCGTCAAGCCAAACCCGAACACATTAGCAGCGCACGCCAATATATATATATTTTTTTGTAGTACATTAAATTCATTACCTCTGTACAAAGCAATGCACAGCTATTTTTTTTTATTTAGTATACACTGTACATATATTTTTGTGCCTAAATAAAATTTCTAATCATATGGAGTTAATCACAAGAGTCCCCCTTTATATCAGAGTCAACAGAGTTCTCCTTTAGATCTGAATCCGCAGAGTTCCCCTTTACATATGAATGCACAGGGTTCTGCAGAAGAGAAGTGCAGAGGGTAAGATGGGGGCAGTATGTACAGGAGAGGAGTGCAGAGGGTATGATGGGGGCAGTATGCATAGGAGAGAAGTGTGGAGGGTATGATGGAGCAGTATGTATAGAAGAGGAGTTGGGAGGGTATGAGGGGGGGCGGTTTGTACAGGAGAGGAGTGTGGAGGGGATGATGGGGGACAGTATGTACAGGAGAGGAATGCGGAAGGGATGATGGGGTGGTATGTACAGGAGAGGAGTGTAGAGGGTATGATGGGGGCAGTATGTACAGGAGAGGAGTGTGGAGGGTATGATGGGTGCAGTTAATACAGGAGAGGAGTTCGGAGGGTATGATGGGTGCAGTTAGTACAGGGGAGGAGTTCGGAGGGTATGATGGGTGCAGTTAGTACAGGGGAGGAGTTTGGAGGGTATGATGGGTGCAGTTAGTGCAGGGGAGGAGTTCGGAGGGTATGATGGGTGCAGTTGGTACAGGAGAGGAGTTTGGAGGGTATGATGGGTGCAGTTGGTACAGGAGAGGACTTCGGAGTGTATGGCGGTGGCAGAATGGGGAGGGATTTCTTGTGGTGTCTATGAGGTGACCAGGGAGTGATGTTGGGAAGATAGGGGAAGAAAAGTGACCATGAAATGATGTCCCTCAGCTGGGGGGGGGGGGGGGGTAGGAAGCAGCTCTGAGTGACGTCTGTATAATGTGGTCTGGGGGGGGGGGGTGATGCCAGCTGTGGGGAGTTGAGAAGTGGTCAGGTCGTGATGTATATAATAAAAAAAAAAACTCATCCACTAAAAACATACAACAATAAATCATACAACAGTACTACTAATCCAGCTCCTAGCACTCTGTATACCCAGATAATGTGAAGGTAATTGATGACCATTCATATAACCCTGTGGTATCCAGGCTCTGAGTGTCCAATCAGAGGGGTGAACTCACCACATATATACAGGTTACATGACTGGTTATAAATGACTTCACATTATCAAGTCTGAACAATTGGATTGGAGGATGTTTGCACAGACTGTTCATGCTTAGAAGTGATCTGTTAAATGTGATCGGGCTGCTGCAGACCCCCCCCTCCCCCCCCCCCACTCAAACTCACTATCTCCTCCGATTCTTCTGTCAACTTAACCCTTCACTGCATCTCCTGAAGAAAAAAACACTTTGAAAGCAACTACTATCCACCCTAGAAAACTTCTCCCAGAAAAAGTCAGCTCACCTCCTCCCTTCCTCTGGCCAGCCTGACAGGAGATCCAGTGAGCTCCGCCCCCCAGTTCTCTCAACACTCCGCACTGGTGATTGGAGGGGGGGGGGTTGATGTCAGAGATAACAGGGACCCCGCACGGCAGGAGACTGGAGGGAGGGGGAAGAGACAGGAAGGAGCTTTGAATCCCAAACACACACCGCAGCCGCAGTGTATTCTTTACAATGCCGCCGCTGCTGCTGTTTCACAGTGATAGGTGGAGTGGGGGAGAGGAGCGGGCAGGTGGCAATTTGCCGCCCCCCTGATTGTGCCGCCTGGTACAATGGTACCATCGGGTCCCATGGTAGGGCCGGCCCTGATTAGGGGCATTAGTGGTAGGGTAACCAAAGCACATAAACTCAAGGTAAGTATAGTAGCAAGTCTGGGAACACCCAAGGAGGATAGTATGTGACCGGTCAAAATATATTAATGCATTAAAGTGTCTGTTCACCAATGCCAGAAGTCTGCCAAGCAAAATAGGTGAGTTGGAAGCTCTGGTGCATGAGGAGAGCTATGATGTAATCAGCATTGCTGAAACTTGGCTTCATTCCTCACATGACTGGGCTATTAATATTCCTGGCTATGCACTATTTCGGAAAGACAGGGTAAAAAGGAAAGGTGGAGGGGTCTGTCTCTATGTGAGAAGTGATCTCAAAGCGAGTGTGAAAGAGGACCTGGTGGATGGAGAGTGGGATGAGTCTGAAGCATTATGGGTGGAACTGCATACAGATGTGCGTAGTTCAAAGCTAATCATTGGAGTTTGTTATAGACCACCCAATGTTAATGAGGAGGTGGAGACTCAGCTCCTTGCACAGATAGAAAGGGCTGCAAGGGCTGGGATGGTGATAATAATGGGGGATTATAACTACCCAGAAATTGACTGGAGTAATGGAACTGCTGGGACAGTTAAAGGGCAAAAATTTATAAACCTATTGCAGGACAATTTTATGGTCCAGTTTATTGAGGCCCCAACTAGGAATGATGCTCTGTTGGACCTGGTAATCTCAAACCTTGCAGAGCGTATTACTAATGTTCAGATAAAGGGACACCTGGGTAGCAGTGACCATAACATGATTTCATTTGATGTTAGTTGTAAGCAGAAATCACATACGGGAAAGATAAAAACACTTAATTTCAAGAGAGCAAATTTTCCAAGGATGAGCGCTGCTCTCCAGGACTTAGACTGGGAGGGAATATTGGCATCAATGGGCACAGAACAGAAATGGGAATTCTTCAAAAAGACTGTTTGTGAACTCACTGCAAAGTATATTCCCATGGGCAATAAGTTTAAAAGGCTAAAAATAAAACCTATGTGGCTCACTGCCAAAGTTAAAAAAGCTATAAACTATAAGAAAAGAGCTTTTAAAAAATATAAAAATGAGGGAACACTAGTGTCATTTAAATGTTACAAAGAATATAACAGGATATGTAAAAAGGAAATCAAGGATGCAAAAATTCAAAATGAACGACAGATTGCAAAAAATTCTTCAAATATATTAATAGTAAAAAGGTCAAGTCTGAGCATGTAGGCCCTTTACAAAATAATCTAGAGTGGGTGACTGGGGACAAAGAGAAGGCTAATTTATTAAATACTTTCTTCAGTTCTGTGTATACAAAGGAGCATGGGGGAGCTCATGTCCAAAATGGGGGTGGTAGTGACACAGCCCCAAATCCACAATGGCTCAAAAGTGATATGGTCCAGAAATATTTAGATGGAATAAAGGTGGATAAATCACCTGGACCAGATGGCATACACCCACGGATCCTAAAAGAATTGAGCTCTGTAATTTCAAAGCCATTGTATTTAATTTTTAGGGACTCATTAATGACAGGAATAGTACCACTGGATTGGCGCAGGGCCAATGTGGTGCCTATATTTAAAAAGGGAATTAAGTCTTTACCAACTAACTATAGACCTGTTAGTTTAACTTCCATAGTTGGAAAGATACTGGAGAGATTAATAAAAGACCACATAGATGAGTTCTTGCTGAAAAAAAAACTATTTAAGCAACAGACAGCATGGATTCATGAAAGACAGAAGTTGTCAGACAAACCTGATTTCTTTTTATGAAGAGGTAAGTAAGATCTTGGACAGAGGGGTGGCTGTGGATGTGGTATACTTGGATTTTGCAAAAGCGTTCGATACAGTTCCCCACACACGGCTCATGTGCAAGGTAAAGTCTACAGGATTGGAAATATCAGTTTGTAAATGGATAGAAAACTGGCTAAAAGACAGAATTCAGAGAGTAGTGGTTAATGATTCTTACTCTGAATGGTCCAAGGTTATCAGTGGTGTACCCCAAGGTTCAGTGCTGGGACCCTTACTTTTTAATATGTTTATAAATGATATTGGGTCTGAGATCAAAAGTAACATTTCTGTCTTTGCAGATGACACCAAGCTATGCAGTGGAATAACGTCCTTACAGGATGTCGCCAATTTACAAGCCGACATCAATGCTCTGTCTAATTGGGCGACTATGTGGCAGATGAGGTTTAATGTTGATAAATGTAAAGTTATGCACTTGGGGGCTAAGAATATGAATGCATCATACATACTAGGGGGAGTAAACTGGGGGGATTCGTAGTGGAGAAGGATCTGGGGGTTTTGGTAGATCATAAGCTCAATAATGGCATGCAATGCCAAGCTGCGGTTTCCAAAGCGAGCAAAGTCCTTTCTTGTATTAAGAGAGGTATGGTCTCCAGAGAGCGAGAGATATAATTTTGCCCCTGTTCAAATCATTAGTAAGACCTCATCTGGAATATGCAGTTCAGTTTTGGGCCCCAGTTCTCAAAAAGGATATTGGGGAACTGGAGAAAGTGCAGAGAAGGGCAACCAAACTGATAAAAGGTATGGAGGAACTCAGCTATGAGGAAAGATTAGAGGAACTGAATTTATTCACTCTTGAGAAGAGGAGATTAAGGGGGGATATGATCAACATGTACAAATATATAAGGGGTCCATATAGTGAACTTGGTGTTGAATTATTCACTTTACGGTCAACACAAAGGACAAGGGGGCACTCTTTGCGTCTAGAGGAAAAGAGATTTCACCTCCAAATACGGAAAGGTTTCTTCACAGTAAGAGCTGTGAAAATGTGGAATAGACTCCCTGCAGAGGTGGTTCTGGCCAGCTCAGTAGATTGCTTTAAGAAGGGCCTGGATTCTTTCTTAAATGTACATAATATAACTGGGTACTGACATTTATAGGTAAAGTTGATCCGGGGAATATCCGATTGCCTCTCGGGGGATCAGGAAGGAATTTTTTTCCCTGCTGTAGCAAATTGGATCATGCTCTGCTGTTTTTTTTTTTTGCCTTCCTCTGGATCAACTATGGGTATAGAATTGGGTATATGGGATTGTACGATATATATATATATATATATATATATATATATATATTTTTTTATAGTTGAATTGGATGGACTTGTGTCTTTTTTCAACCTGACTAACTATGTAACCACTCCCTGCCCCCAGATCAAAACAAGCAGGCCTAGCCTAAAGTATAGGCCTGCCTAAATTTACCTGCCTGGCAGCTTACCACACAAAAATCCTCACCTCTAGCACCTACCTATGGTAGAGGGTGCTACATTCACCCCCCCCCCCCACCAAATTACTGCGGGTCCCCAGCTGTGGAAAAAAATGCAGATTTACAAAAATACTTCCTGGGCCCAGGAGTAAAGGGCATCCCATAAAATACCGGTAGGTTGGATGGGGGAAGGGAGAAATCTTGGACAGGGCTATGTACAAATAAATTAAGTACAAAAATATAATATGTACAATCTGATCACATATTTACACTGTACAATTTGAGCATATAAATCCTAACTACAGGTCCCTGCAGCTAGGTGCATACAAGTGGAACCAGAGCATTGCTCCCTCAGGAGGAATACTCTGCCTCACACAGGTCTTCATCTGTTCTTGCGGTGGAGATGGACAGCTGTCCCATCCCTGGCGTTCCTAAAAGAAGACACAAACAACAGACACAACCTAACTATACACACTAAATATACACAACACTTCACCACTGAGAGGGGGTTACAGTCCTGTCTTTGGTGAAAGAAGAAAAACACATTTTCTCCAAATTTACAATTGAGCATGTTTTTCCCTGTCTGCTGTCACCCACCCAGGAGGGATCTAAGTGGCAGATAGCAAGAGGTTTGACAGGGACAGTACACCCTAGTGTCCAATGTGATTCTTCCTCCCATCAGGCACCCTGGGCGGTAGGAAATCACTGTCCCTGCAGAAAGTTTTGTCCTCGGAGAAAACCACCCAAGCCCTGCCCTGTCCTTGCAGTCCTGGTGGCCGATCCTACCTGTGGGCTACACAACACAGAAGTCCCTCTCACAGGTAGAAACGTGGATCTGGCAACCTCCTCCGGCCATCCCCTTCTCCTCGGACGGAAACCGAGTGACTCCTGGTAGGCTGACCCGCCTTTACGACCAGGACCTGGTCTTTGTATATCGCACGCCTCAACTTCCACTGCTCCGAATGTCCTTAAACCGGGCCCAGACATCACTTTCTGGCACCCTCAAAGGCTAGGGGATGTGCAAATAATCCCAAATCATGTAATTCTCCCACTCTCCCCGTGAGTTCTCAATGACGTTCATGATGTGGGATGGGACATACGGGTAGTCAAGGCACCACTCCAGGGCAACCCTGCGTTGAACCTTCCTTTGGAAACGGGAAAGCCTGGGCAGTTCTTTAGGTTTCCCCCTGCCAGGCAGAACACAAGCATCCTGGGCCTTGATTACCCACTGCTTGTAGGTGGGTGCTCTGGTCTGGGTAAGGGAAGGCCGACTGATGAAAAGTCTGCTGGTTGGAACTGGGGCCCATACTGGGGGCTGTGGTTCCTCCATTGCCTCTGACTGGGTTTCTGCTGAGGGGAAATCTCCTGTCTCCCACTCCTCCTCACTGGAGCCTACCTCTGGAGACGACCGGGAGAACAGGTTCTCGACAGACCCAAACTTGTCCAGTATTCTGGGTGAACCCCAATCTATGACCCGGCCCTCGCTCACCTCATTCAGCTCACCTGGTGGCTCTCCTTCCTCCAGCATGGGCTCCTTCTGGACGAGCACAGCAAGGGACTTAGAGCAGGCCGGCTCTTCAGGGATATCAACCGGTGGCTGCTCACTGGCACCTGCAACCACCGGGCCCCTGGCCAGGCCATGGGTCTCCGCAGCATCCTCTTCTCCCTGTATGTCCGGGATCTCTGTGGCTGACACACCTGATGGTAGCTCCCCTCCATCTCTGGCAGGTGATCTTTGGGTCTCTCCGGCCCTCCGAGCCTCCTGCGGCTGTGGCATGCATAGTCCTGTGAGCAGGTTGGCAGAATAATATCTTGATTCCTGCTGCACCAGCCCCAGCCGGGTTAGTGGCTCCCCACAATGGCCACACCGGGCCCAGGCGTTGACTCCAGCAATTGGGAGGTGGCACCTGGGACACAGCAGGCATAACTGCTCCTCTCCTCCTATCACCCCCAAGGCGAGTCTTCTACAGAGTTCCAGCCAGATGCCGGTATCGACCAGCACTCGATCCTGCAGTTCAGGCAACCACTGCACAGCGGGCATCCTCCGACCAGCCTCCGCCATTTTCAGCAGCCTTGTGTAGCGCACAGCACGCTGGTCTCCTGTTCCGTCCTCCTCCGGGGCGTAACTCCGCCCCCACACTTGTTGGTTCAGCGTGTGAAGAACTGTATAGCAGGATCCAGATAGTGTGCACTGTAGTGACACCTGGTGGCAGGCGCTGATGATTGCAGGCTCTGTCCAGGCATGTAGTTTTAGAAACTGCATCACAGAGGCTGGAGAAACTGAATGCAGGCAAACTGTACAGTGATCACCAATGACACAGCAAAGTCTCTCCTGTAACATCTCACTGTATGGGGCTGACCGTGCAACATCCCGTCATAGACATCCCCTGGTTGCGTTCTGTTAGTAGGGGCAACAGCAGACATTTTAACTCCTTTCACTGTGTCAGGCAGGAATAATAAAGTAATTTGGTGATTACTGCAATGCAGTGAGCAATGTCCGTGCCATGCAGAGCGCTGGACATATTTATAATCCATGAGTGCGATCGCTCGCCGTGGTTGCCACAGGTGATGGCACATGGTTACAGTCACTGGTTGCAGGGCTTATTACTGTTGTGAGTGTCCATTGAGGTAACTGGGTGCAGGGGCGTGATGGCAGCGCTGATCCTGGATGGTTGCTATAGACAACGGCACTTGGTAACAAGCTGGCTTTGGTTTCTATGGGCAACAGCATGTGGAAAAAGTCATTTTTAAAGGAAAACACACAGTCCTTTCCTTGTTACATCCCAAACATGGCGAAACAGGCCAAGTCCCCCTTGCTTCTGACGGTTGCTAGGGGCGACGGCCAGCAGGTTAACCGTGAAGGCGGATCTCGGTGGGACCTCCAAATGTAGCAGATGGTTGCTACTAGTTACTTGGGCCTGAGGCCACACGATATTCAGATTTTGCATTGCCAGCCCAGGAAGCTGGCCTTACAGGCTTGGCCCCCCAAAGCGGCCGTGATGTGCGCCAACATTATTTGGACTATTTTTTGGGTAGGGGGGATATTGCAATGCCTGATGACATTTGAATGTTTGCTTTTAATAAAAAAATACTTTATAATGAAAACATCTTGTTTTATTTTTCTTTGGGTTGATTTAATCTTTCTCCTAGGTTATCCTAGTGCACTTGTAGTGCCATGTGTATTTTTCTTTAGTAAATACCCATTATTGTCAGTGTAAACAGCCCCAGTTTTTTGTTTTTTTTTAGGCAACATTGATATAAGAAGCCACACATTGTTGAGTATAAAATATTTTGAATTGTTGCACATTTTAAATGTGTATTTTTTTTTATAAAAAATTGAAAATGGTATATATTATTTTTTTGGGGGTATTTATCTTGCTAACACGCATGAACCATATGTAACTTGTAAAGTTCAACATGTACACTTGTACTAAAAACAATTAAAACATTACAAAACAAACTATCAAAACAACAAACAGAATTAAAAGTAAAATTTGGTGCCATAGTCAATATTTAAACCCTCCCAAGCACATCTCTGATCTTTTTTATTCTTTGCTCCAGCTGCTTGGTCTTTTGCCTGATCTGGAAAAAGTTTTGGTTGATGTGATCCAATGTCACGAGAGCACACCATGATTTAGTTGATCACCATCTGGGCACTGTGACTGGTGAATCTTTCTTGCTCCACAGGCAGAAAAGCACCTACAATTTGGAAACATACCATGTATTATAAATATGCAGGCCTACATCTATTACCTGAATCTGTGGTGTATGACACTGACCTGTTGTGTTGCCATTTTCCACTCCCTCCACATCCCGTGGTTGTGGATCTTGGTTTGGAGGTGTGGGGTTCCTAGGCTCCCGTCTCGAAGCTCTTTGAAGCCCTATGAGATTGAACCAAAAGGTATACTTGAGGGGGGCGTGGTCTGACAGGGAATGGAGTAGGACGCACGAGAAAAGAGCTCCGTCCATTAATCCTACTAACCCGTTGATCCTGCTACCCTAGGACATCCTGACAGACCCCAGTCGATTGAGGCAAGTGCTGACACACATCCTAGCATGTCACTGCCGAAAACACAGAGCGCTGCCCTTGCGAAGCTGGACCAATATCGCCGGCAGGACGAAGACGTTCCTGGGGAAGATGGCGGCGCCTCGTGTGCTGACCAGGCCGCGCCGGGAAGGTACACTGAAAAGCTCTTAGAAGCAATTACCTTTTGCCGCACCTCGCTGACATCTCAAATTGAGGAGGTCAAAGTCGATATTTCCCACATACGGCAAGACTTCCAGAAACTCCGGGAGAGAGTCACGGAAGCCGAGACCCGCATCAGCAATGTGGAGGATGCCTTACCTCCACTCCGGGCGGGCTCTGACCGTATGCAGCTCCAGCTCTCCCAGCTTGCACAGAAGCAAGACGAGATGGAGAACAGGATCAGGAGATGTAATCTCCGCTTTATTGGACTGCCTGAGGGTGCAGAGGGGAGAGATCCAACCACTTTTCTTGAACAGCTTCTCATCACTACTTATGGACGCGAGGCCTTCTCCCCAATCCTTACAGGGGAGAGAGCCCACCGCATGCCGGCTAGAGCCCCTCCGCAGGAGGCACCCCCCCCGCACATTTATCGCTAAGTTTCTGAACTTTAAGGACCGGGACGCGGTTCTAAGAATGGCCAGAGAAAAGGGCAACATTGAACTGGGCAACTCCAAAATTGCAGTCTTCCCAGATTTCTCCGCCGACGTGCAGGGCCGTCGTCAGGGCTTCACCGAGGCTAAGAAAAGGCTCCGGATCAAACACCTCAAATACTCCATGCTCTTCTCGGTGCGCCTCAGGGTGGAAGGGGACGGCCGGGTGTTTTTCTTCGAAGATCCGGAGGATGTCATTGCCTGGCTCGAGCGCCCGAACCCCTCCAAATGTGATGCTGCATAGTGGTCTTTTGCCCCGTGATTCATCGCTTGAAAACTTCCTGCACATGGACCCCTCCCGTGACAACTGTGCCTTGATAGTTTGGTATGTGTCCTTTCTCCGGCCCCCCGCCATACAGTTCCTTCCTTAGATGTCCTCTTTTGCAATCCCTTGGAGGGTCCGGTTCTCCCCCCCCCTTATATTTTTATTGCTATATGTTTTTATTATTCTCCCCCTTTTGTCCCAGCCTGGCGAACTGGACCTACTACTCCCTGTGACTGCTGGTCTGCAGTCTTTATCCTTATTATTGATGGGGACTTATACTTGGAGCACCTATAGTCCTACACCTTGACTGTTCTTTGCAGCGATTAGTCGCCCCCTGTGACAGAACCCACTGTCACTGTGTGCTTTGGAAGGGACTGAGGGTGGGCCTCCTACCCACAGATTATGGCCCAGAAGAGACTGAGACTCGGGGAGAAGCTGGCATTGAGATAATGTAATGTAATGCTACATCCCTTCTCCCCCATTCCCCCCCTCTTGTTGCTGTGTTTAGCTGTGTTGAGTCATGGCACATAGACAATGGTCTGGACTGCAGACATCTCTCCTCTGGGGATGTGTATTGAGGGGTTGCCTGCTTACCATAATCCCTTTATGTTTATCTGTAGTCTCTGTTTCAATGTACAAGTGTTCAGTTCCCATTGGTTCTTCCTTGCCCCCTATCCCACCTCTATGACAAGGTTAAGGGGAGTGTCCCTAACTGTGTGTAAAAGTGTATGTTTTGGATTTAATAAACTGTTGATGCTCTGCATGTTTAACCCTCAACACCTGTGTGGATTGTCTCAGGATTGAGGGGTTAAGGGCTGGTTTTGGCGTATCTGCAGGCTGCGGGTGCGTTTGGAGGACAGGAGACACAGGTCTGGCGGATGTGCCCACCTGGGGTATCTGAGATCCGTCACAGTGGTGGCAGCAGTGGGATGTCTCCTGCAGTCCGGGACATCCAAACCACCACCAGGATTCAAGATCCGGGCAGCCGCCGAGGAGCGATACGGGGACCGGCCAGCATGAGAGCAGAGTATGGGAGGAGGCTGCAAGGCATGCGGAAGCAACATCGGGGACCAGCGACAGAGCGCACCATGCTCGGCTGGGAGGATGTGATCCGCTGGCAACTCTGGCATGAGACACTAAGCCACGAGCGGCACCATCAGGGGAAGATCCTTCCCTCCCCCACAGAGATGTACTGGAAGCAGTACCGTGCGCGAGAGGTGTTCCTGAGAGAACGACCGCGAGATGAGTGTAAGATGGAGCTCGGAAGATTGGTCCAGGAGGAGATGAGGCTGGACGCCAGCTACAGAGCCCTCCGGTGGATCGCGGCTCAACTGTGGCCAAGTACAGCAGATGGCAGCCCGACAGAAGGCGTTGGCTACGGCAGCGTGGGGCTGCTCCATCAAAAAATGTACGGAGACCCAGACTTTCGGAGCGACGAAGAGTGGCGGCTGGAAGACATCCTGGACTTTCGAGATGAGGTGCTGGACCTTCCCGAAGAGGCGTGTGGCCTGGAGGAATTGGAGTTCCTGGTTGAGCAGGAATGGGCGCTTGAGATTGCCTACAAGCGGCTGTTTGACGGTGATCAGCAGCCTGGCATGGCTCCCGTTGCCTGGGACTATCCTGGAGAAATAGCGGACAGTCGCGAAGATGCAGAGCAAATGGGGCCAGGAGTGCCCCTACGTTTTCCCATCCTAACCACAATGGAAGAAGCGGCGATGATACAGAGGGCACTGCGAGTGCTAGAATGCCAGAATGCACCAGAGGTTTCCCAGGCAGTGAGACAAGATAAAAGCATAAAGGTCTCAGAAGGGGAAGTTGAGACGGGCGCTGGAAGGCTGGTAAATGGTGATCAGCAGCAAGTCCAGAGTATCGAATCCGGTGCCACAGCAGAAGCGCTGGCTACAGGGCAGAGTGCCGCTGGCCTCTGCCCAGCATCAGAAAAAGAGTTGGACCCGGAGAGTCTGAGAGATGCTCTTCGTGTGCCGTTTCCCCAACAGCAGATATCCCCAATGGGAGTGGAGGAAGCAATTCTCCCTCCACAGCAATTGGACAGTACCCCAATGTTCATCCCCCCAGCAGAAGCGCTGGCTACGGGGCAGAGTGCCGCTGGCCTCTGCCCACCCTCAGAGTTGGATCCAGGGAGTCCGAGGGATGACCTCAGTGAGCTGGTTGCCCAGCACTTGGACACTACCCCAGTGTTTATCCCCCCAGCTGAAGCGCTGGCTGCATGGCAGAGTGCCACGGGCCCCTGCCCAGCCCTCAGTATGTCTTTGGAGGGTTTGGGAGACAGCCCCTGTCAGAAGTCGCCTCAGCAGCTGGTCACAGAACCAGGAGGGGGAAAAATCCTTCCTCCTCTCCAGCGGCTGAACTCTACCGTTGTATACGTCCCCCTAGCAGAATCACTGGCTACGGAGCAGAGCGCTGTTGGCCTCTGCCCAGCATCAGAAAAAGAGATGGAGAGTCCGGGAGATAGTCCCTGCAAGATACCTCCTCAGCAGCTGGTAACTACTCCAGGAGAAAAGCAAGTACCTTTTCCTCCCCAACTGCATAGCACTACCAGCCTACGTTCCCTACAAGCTGAAGCGCTGGCATCGGGGCAGAGGATTATTCAGCTACCCCCAATACCTGCAACCCAGCCCCGGATCACGGGAGTGCGGACAGCTGTTCCCACTCTGCAGCGGCTGTTTTTATTCACGGGAGACCGTATGTGCGATTTTGCTCCCCAGCGCCAGAGACATACTTTTCCTTTTCCTGGTTGCCTGGGGTGGAAGTTTGTGACTAACGCAGGTCCAGACCAGTTGGGGGTCAGGAACCTGGTTAGTCTGTTTTTAAAAGGGGAGAAATGTGACAGAACCCACTGTCACTGTGTGCTTTGGAAGGGACTGAGGACGGGCCTCCTACCCACAGATTATGGCCCAGAAGAGACTGAGACTCGGGGAGAAGCTGTCATTGAGATAATGTAATGTAATGCTACATCCCTTCTCCCCCATCCCCCCCTCTTGTTGCTGTGTTTAGCTGTGTTGAGTCATGGCACATAGACAATGGTCTGGACTGCAGACATCTCTCCTCAGGGGATGTGTATTGAGGGGTTGCCTGCTTACCATAATCCCTTTATGTTTATCTGTAGTCTCTGTTTCAATGTACAAGTGTTCAGTTCCCATTGGTTCTTCCATGTCCCCTACCCCCCCTCTATGACAAGGCTAAGGGGAGTGTCCCTAACTGTGTGTAAAAGTGTATGTTTTGGATTTAATAAACTGTTGATGCTCTGCATGTTTAACCCTCAACACCTGTGTGGATTGTCTCGTGATTGAGGGGTTAAGGGCTGGTTATGGCGTATCTGCAGGCTGCGGGTGCGTTTGGAGGACAGGAGACACAGGTCTGGCGGATGTGCCCACCTGGGGTATCTGAGATCCGTCACACCCCCCCCAGCAACGATGATGGACTATGTGTTGGGAGGATCCAGGCGAGACTTCACCCCCAGATGGCCCACCTCCGATTCTTGGGGTGGTTGCGGTTAGCCATCTGTTATTGGCTGGTGACTCTCCTGGATCTGTGGCCCCAGGCTTCTCAAATGCCTTCATTATCCGGTGACTCATGTTGTTGCCCCGACACTTCTCTGGTTGCTACTCTAGGTTTAGTTTTGGGTCATACCCACATCAGTTGGGGTAGATGCAGGGTGGGGTGGGGGGGTGGGTTTGGTTTATTTGTTTTTTCTGCAAGGCAATATGTGTATTTTTTTTTTTTGAGATCTTTATTTTTTTACTTAAGACACTTTCATATTTTTCATGTGCAATGTATCCCGTTATATATACAGCTTGACAGGCTTGCTATATTGTACACTGTGAATTTGAGATGGGTGAGCTGGACTGCCCATAATAACGTATCATTCCTCCCCTGTCTCTCAGATGGCCGCATTAAAGCTACTTACCTGGAATGTCCGAGGACTGGGAGATAGGGTGAAGAGGTCTGCAGTGTTTACATTCCTCAAAAAACAAAGAGCTGACATAGTTGTGCTGGTTGAGATACATGTTGATGGCCGGCTCCAGATGGCGCTTAGGCGTCCTTGGATAGGGTGGGCATACTATTCCACCCACTCTACCCAGGCTCGCGGGGTCTCAGTGTTAGTCGCCAAGACGGTCCACTTTAAGTTGGGTGAAGTACTTTCTGATCCACTGGGTCGCTATGTGTTCCTTTCAGTTAAACTTTATGGTGAACCATTCCTGATCTTAGCTATATATATCCCCCCACCATTTAACTCTGTTATTATTTCGGAAGGCCTATTGTTTATGGTTAGTCATCCTTCAACGCGGGCACTCTGGCTGGGGGACTTTAACGCTACTCTGAATCCTAGCCTTGATAGACCTCAGCCAGCACCGCCATGCTGCACAGCCCTGACGTTTTCCAGACTTATTTCTGCTTTTAGCCTTATTGACACCTAGCGTCATAAGTTCCCCCTGGCCAGAGCATACTCATGCTTCTCAGCTTCCCATAAAACCATGTCCCGCATTGACTTGATTCTTATGTCCACTGCCCTTGCACCTCGCTTACTTGAAGTGGGGTTCTCCCCTAGGCTACTCTCGGACCACTGTCCATACTGGGTTACCTTATCCATGCCACTGGATAAACCACCGCCCTCATGGCGATTGAATCCATTCTGGCTGTCCCTGTTGTCGGAGGATGACAAACTTCCCTGTGCTTGGACCAATTTTTTTGCAGACAGAGATACTTCTGCCCCTCCAGATGTAGTCTGGGAATCCTTTAAGTTACATGCCCGTATGATTTTGTCATCCTGCATTAATAGATTCAAGGCTGATTCCACTGTTGCCCTGGACAGGGCTCTGTCCAATCTGTCGACCACTGAGCAATCCTTTATAGCTGACCCTTCTCCGGTGCATGCTGATCCTCTTAAACTACAGTCCAGGGTGGTAGACCAACTCCAATATGAGGCAGCCAGGCGTAAACTGTTTTTTGCTAAACAGAAGTTGTTCGAACATGGGGAAAAAGCGGGTAAACTATTGGCTTATCTGGTCCATAGTGAGGACAGGCCCCCGACTGTTATTTCAATCACTGACCCCGATGGTGGCGTGATCACTGACCCACGAACGGTTTCCGACCGTTTTAGAGACTTTTTCAGCCGACTATACACATCCCAGGCGACCGGCACAGATGACCAGCTGACGGATTTATTAGCAGGCATTGACTTCCCGAGACTAACGGACAATCAGGTAGCCAGTTTGGAGTCACCTCTCACCTCTAATGAAGTGGTCGCGGCAATTGCCAGTTTCCACAACTCTAAGGCCCCTGGATCCGACGGACTGCCCATCGAGTTTTACTCACAATACAGTGAAATCCTCGTCCCCAGACTACTAGCGCTATATAACTACCTCTTTGAGACTGCTCTCCTGCCCCCCTCTATGGGAGAGGCTACCATAGTCCTTGTACCTAAACCGGGTAAAGACCTGGGTTTACCGGAGTCATATAGACCTATATATCTCTCCTGCAGGTTGACATAAAGATTCTCGCAAAAATTTGGGCTCTACGATTGAACCAAGTGATTCTGAGTCTAATCCATACGGACCAGGCTGGCTTTATGCCAGGCCGCAATACTTCATTTAACCTTAGAAGGCTCTATATCAATCTGCAGGTGATACACACGGAGGTTGGCTCTCGAGTGGTGGTGGCCTTGGACACGGCCAAGGCCTTCGACTCTGTAGAGTGGAGGTACTTGTGGGGCTGTCTGAGGGGGTTCAGCTTCGGCTCGGGCTTCGTCAGATGGGTCCACATACTATACCAAGCACCTAGGGGCAGGGTTGTTGCCAATGGATGGAAGTCCACTCTATTTGACCTGACCAGGGGCACTAGACAGGGGTGTCCCTTATCCCCCTTGCTCTATGCTTTAGCGGCCGAGCCTTTGGCAATCTCCATTAGGAATGACCCCATGATCCGTGGCCACCAATTGGGACCCCTGGTGGAAAAAATTAGTTTATACGCGGACGACACATTACTTTACTTAGCAGACTGACATTTCTTTACACACTGCGTTACAGACAATCGAACGATTTGGGTCTTTTTCTGGTCTCCAAATAAACTGGGATAAGTCCCAGATCTTGCCTGTCGACAGTTTTCCCTCCCCTGGCCTCCAGGATCACCTACGGTTACAACATGTCAGCCTAATAAAATACTTAGGAATATCTGTGTCCAGGTCACCGGCCGACTATATTGCCCTAAATGTAGAACCTATGTTTACTTTACTTAAATCCAAGTGTGGTCCAGACTGCCTTTGGGAGTGTGGGGTTGGGTTAATGTTGTAAAAATGATTCTATTACCTAAGATATTATATATGCTTTGGCACTCACCTATCTTTATACCACTGAAATATTTCAAATTAATGGAATCCCTGCTTAAATCTTTTGTGTGGGGCAGTAATAGACATAAACTGGCCTGGAAAGTACTTAAAAATCCTACAGACTTGGGTGGAATGGCCCTCCCGGACTTCAACTTATATTACCTAGCGGCCCAGCTGTCTCAGCTTTACCACATAGACAAAACTGACAGGCTCCAATTTCTTACCCTGTTGTGTCCTTCGTGGGTTCAATGCACCTCGGAACCCCTGACGGCAATTGCCGCGGGGCAGAGTGGCAGTGAATCTGACGGCGACCGCAAATCGCTCCTTTATCAATACAGAAGGATTTGGGATATTGCCGCTAAATGTGTTAAGATTCCACCCTTTAATGATTTCACCCCCCTCTGGCACAACAAAAATCTTCCTGAGCTTCGTTTGATCCCTGATACAGAAGTGTGGAGTAGGAGAGTTTTTTTTTTTACTTACAGCACATACTATCTGACCGGGCCCTTAGAAATTTTGTGGATCTGCAGGAACGATATATGCTCCCTCGATCCATGCACTATAGGTTCCTCCAGTTGCGCCATGCGGTCCCAATTTTCCTCGTCCATCCCGCAGCCAGCCTCTAATGCCCTGATGGCGGTGATCAAGAGTTCAGACCCTCGTCGGTTGGTTTCTGACTTTTATAATATGCTTCTCACCCCATGGGCTACTACTCTAGCATATAATCTCAAACAGAGGTGGGAGAGGGATGTGGGATCACTGGAGGATGAAGAGTGGAGTGAGGCACTTGATGCCTGCAAGACCATCTCCCCTAGACTCTCGGACAGATTGTCACAACTGTACATCTTACATCGTGCATACCTTACTCCTCTCCAAGTAGCCCGTTTTAGGCCCAGGACTAGTACGGAATGCACGATGTGTACACAAGAGGCTGGTACATTTTTCCACCTGATCTGGGCATGTCCTAAACTCCAGGACCTGTGGAAACAAATTGTGGATTTTCTCCATGACGACATGGGGTCCCCCCTGACCCTAGACCCAAAGGTATGTCTGCTAGGTATTTTTCAACAGATTTACTAAAACATTCCTTCATGAAACACTTTTTTCAGCTAAAAATATTATAGCCAGACACTGGATGAGACCTACACCCCCGAGCTTCTCTGAATGGAAAGCGGATGTGAATGCCACACTGCCTTACAAGAAAAGTATATATCTTAATAGGGAATGCCCGGATAAATACAATAAGATCTGGGACAGGTGGCTTTCATCATCCGAGACATGTACGGGGTGACCCTAACGTGTGAAATCCTTGTTATGTTACTCTGGGATGTGTTCCAAATATGCCTCTATCTGATCTGTGACTGTTAAAAAAAAAAAAAAATGAGAAAAAAAAATACATTATCTGATATCTGTTACTATTATTGCCGTATACCCTGTAATGCCGTGTTTCATGTGTACAGTGTTCAATAAAAACGTTTAATGGAAGAAGAAAGAAAAAAAAAAAAAAAAGGTATACTTGATTAAAAAAAGATTTTAGGCCTGAAAGAGGAATATGAATCATTCTTTGGAAGTGTGGTACAATTGTCTGTTTTGTCAATAGTTCTAAGCTGAACACATGATTGTATCCATTACCAAAGCTGGTACATTGATCTATTTTGGTCAAGTTTCACACGTGGAATCATAACCAAGTATCCACTGCATCACCTGTGTGTGACACCCTAAAAAGGTTGTTCGTGTGGCCCACACTTGTTACGTGCTAATGAGTCCAGATGTGTAACCAGCTGCTGAGCATACACTCCTTACTGTACACTGAATCCAGTTAGATTAGTTAAATATAGTTACCAACACATCTACACAATCATGTTCCAAAAATATTCACACATAAACAGTTCAAGATGTCAAGTTTCATGTTCTTGGGCACAATAATCAGTCGTAGGAATCATCGTTCAATCGCTCACTAATTAAATTAACACTGTATCAGACAAAAACATTGTAACTAAATTTAACTATGCCTAAATAGGCATGGTCAAATTTTGTTAACACTGTATCCGACAAAAAACATTGTATTATTAGTAAGCGAATGAACGATGATTCCTACGACCGATGTGAGACCATCATATTGAAGGCGGTCAACATGGGCATGATGGGGAAGCTCACCGATTATACCGACCTTGTGGAGATTGCTCATGTTCCTGCTCCAGTTCCTGCTCCTGCCACAAGATCTCCTCCAGGGACACAGCCTCCAAAGACACGGTTAGCAAAGGCTGCAGGGAAGGTTGCAAAGAAGGCTACAAAGAAGACCAAAAAATTATTCTATGATATGTCCTTCTCGTGGTCCCAATTTTCTTCTTGACATCCTTGGTTGTTTGCTGTGGTGATCTGTGTCTGCACTAATTCAAGCAGGGTCTCCAGTGCTGTCTTCCTGGCTTCTTTGTTTTTCTTTTACCTGTGTTTTTGTTTTGCCTTTAATTTGTTTTAATGCCAGAATAAAAATTGATTTTTTGTTTCCAGACAAAAATTGACCATGTGTTTTTATTAAAAATAGAGAATTTGCTAGTAAGTAGGCAGGGATATTTCAAAAAAACCTTTTTCAAATTAACAAGGGACACTAACCTCCTTGAGGGTAAATAATACTAAATAACAATGTTGTTGTGATAACTTGACACTCAAAAATAACAAAAAGAAAATGGAAATCAGTCTAAAATATTATCCAAATAATAACCAAAAAAAGAACATCTTCAATAAAAGATTATTTTTACAATTATTTATTTTTTTAGGGAGATCTGGCTTACAAAAAATAAAGATTATTCATGAGATCACAATAAATAAGAAACAAGAATATCAGCAGCAAAATAATTTGATTATTGTAGCATTATAACAAGAAAAGAATGCACTGCATTAAACGATGCAATAATTTACAGCATGAAGAATGTGCTATCTCCATTATGAACGCTAGTTTTACCAGAACGAGCGCTCCCGTCTCATCACTTCTGAGCATGCGCGTTTTTCCCCCATCATTAAAGCGTACACACGGCCATTTTCACGACAAGAAAAACGACGAGAAAAAATAGAGCATGTTCTAAATTTTTAATGGCCATTTTTTGCGTTAAGAAAAATGCTCTGGAGCCTACACATAATCGTTTTTAATTACCATTTTAGAAAATGGCATTTTTCTCGTCATGAAAAACGGTCGTGTGTATGCGGCATTAGACATAGAAACATTTTCCTTTTATATGCAGCAATATAAATATCAAATAAACACAAGCAGGAACAAAACCTACTATTCCCCCTTTGCCTTTCCCACCCTTATTCCCCCCTTCATACTTTTACATTCACCCCCCTCCCCTTCCACTCACTCCGTTCCTCCTCTCTCCCCCCTCCCATTCGTATCCCCCACTCTCTATCATATCTCCACATATTTTTACATTTCTTGCTGTTTCCCCGCTTTTTGTATATAAATTTTTCTTTCCTAATGTTCTCATCTATTACCTTCCTCCATTCGGTCCCTGTTGGGGGGGGGGTCTCTCTTGCCACTTTTGTGCAATAAGTTTCCTACCTTTAAACAAACACCTTATTATTGCCGTTTGTATGTCTCCAGGAATTCCCCTCTCTTCCAGTCGACCTATTACACATGTTTTGGCCTCTGGTTGTAGAGATGTCCCAAATACAAAATGTATTCTGTCTATGACTTCTTTCCAATACCAGTATAACTTGGGGCACCTCCAAACCATGTGTATCAGGTCTCGCTTATCTCCACATCTCTGGCACTTTGCATCCGGTCTCCTCCCAAACTGAAACATTCTTTGAGGTATATAATACGCTCTGTTTATTAAATACAAGTGGGATACCATTTGAGAGGGGGAAAGCGATACACTAGAGCCTGCTTCTAATATCCAGCTCCACTGTTTCGCTGTTATTGGGCCCACATCCCTCTCCCATTTATTCTTGTTTTTAATATCAGATCCCTCTCCTTGATCTGCCTCACTTATATACCTATACATCTCTTGAAATCTTCCCACTGGATGTGTCCGCGTTTACTAATCTGCGAAGGGAGGGCATTTCATTCCATTCTGGTGTCTCCTGCCCAAATTGTGCATTCAAGGCATGCCTTATTTGCAGGTATCTGTAAAAAGATGTATTTGGGACTGAGTATTCCTCCCTTATATCCTGAAATGATTTTATTCTTTCTGTCTTGAAGAGTTGTGTCAGAAGATGTATGCCCCACCTGTCCCATTCCTCAATTTCCCCCATAATTTTGAGTTCCTTTAAATTATTATTATCCCATATAGGGGAAAATTCTGAAAATCCTCTGTACCCCAACATCTCCTTGACAGTTTCCCTAACCTTTACCATCAATTGTACTGTGGGGCCACTAGAGCAGAAAGAATCCGCCTCCACTACCTCTACTTCTGTGTCATGGCTAGTGTCATTCAGTGTTAAGCTCTTCGCTGCCTCTCTACCTGCTGGTAGATTGCTCCCTCACATGTGTTGCATTTGTGCAGCTAAAAAATAATGTCTTGAATTTGGAAGTGCCAGACCCCCCTTATCTCTTGGTTGCTGTAGGGTTCAGAGGCGGACTCTTGCTGCTCCACCCCTCCATATCAGTTCCCTGAACACACTGTCCAATTTCTTACACCAATATTTTGGGATCCATACTGGGCAATTGTGTAGGATATATAGGATCTGTGGCATCCACACCATTTTAAACAAATTACACCGTCCGGCCACCGAAAGTGGAAGCCGATTCCAAACTCTGCACTTCTGTCTCAATTTTGTCATTAGTGGTACAAAATTTCTGGCTATATATTGCCTTGGGTCTCTTTTTACGTTTATTCCCAGGTACCTCATCTGACTTACAACTTTCACTTGGGTTATATGCTGTGCTAATGGGTCTATCGGTAGAAGTGCCGATTTGTCCCAGTTAATCCTCAACCTTGAGAATTTACCAAAGTCCCCAATTATCCCCATCGCTGCATCCAGTGAGGACTGCATGTCCCCTAAAAAAAAGTAGTACGTCGTTGGCATACATAGCGACCTTTTCTTCCCCCAGCCGTCTCTTAAATCCCTGTATTTCCGGGGATGCCCTTATCAAAATGGCCAGGGGCTCCATTGCGAGGGCGAAAAGCAGGGGTGATAACGGGCACCCCTGCCTTGTCCCCCTCGCCAACTGGAACCAATCCGAACACTCCCCATTTACTCTTACTTTGGCCCTAGGTCCCTCGTACAGTATTTTAATTCATTGGATGAACCTCGGGCCAAACTGATAGCCTTGTGGAAAGTACTGGCAGAATTCCAAACGCTTTGGTTGCGTCTAGAGACAAAATAGCTCTCGTCCCCTCCTTTTCTATTGGCAACTGGATATTTAAGTATGTTCTAGGAAGATGCGTGAGAGCGTGTGACATGTGATTGTGGGCAGGCTCCAATCCTGCAATGCTCTCAGCTAGAGACGCTGGATCCGACTGAGTAAGGACCAGCTTCCCCTCCCTCCCCTACGCCGACGGACCCTGCCATTTGCGGTGGCTTTGAGGAGGAAAGTACCGGAGGGGATTGAATGACGGTATATCGGACCCACTGGATGTTGTGTTGTCCTCCCCTCCTGCATCGGCTGCATTTGCTGGCTCCTCTACTCCTGTGCTTGCAGGCTTTCTTTCCCTGTGCAAAAGCCAGCTGATTCGGAGGAGACTGTTGGGAACTGTGGGATATAGACTGTAAGCTGCAAGCTGATCTCTTTCTATTAGTGTTCTTCACAGATCCTCTCTCTCCCTCCTCCTCCCTTTCCCCCCCGGAAGGGGGGCTATTAAACCAAATACCGGACACCAATGAGAGTAGAGGCTGGAGAAGCTACACGAGTGGTGGTGAGAGTTTGCAGGTCGGTGGATAAGCTCAGGCGATCCCCTATCCCCAGAGACATTGGACAAATAGCAGCGGAGGAAGAGGTCAAGGTGGTAAGACCCCTGGTTAATATAGTGACAATTATTAGAATTGAGGACCAGCTCTGCTCTGAATTAAAATTTTAAGTTCATGCCAGTGGGTTGAACTCTGTCTCTGTGTTTAATAATCTGTGCTTGCTATATGGTAGCAGTCGGCTGTGTGAAGGAAAAAAAAAAAAAAGGGGATAATAACGGAGAAGTAATTAAAAAGCTTCTGTATTGTATGGCTAAATGGGCCCTAATAGACCATGTGAAAAAACAAAAAAAGGTGACCCCCGGCTCCTCCCCCATAGCTATGGCTGCAAAGACAGCAAGGACAGCAGGGACAGTAGGAAAGCCTCACAAATCCCCACAAAAATCTCCACCAAAAGGAACAACAGTAGAGACCCAGACTGTGATCAAAGCAGAGGTAGAGTATGCTCCCTCTGGGAAAGATATGGAGGCGATTAAAGCAAGCAGCGAAGTATTGACAAATAAAATTGATGCCCTGGCAGTAGACGTTTGTTCAATGAGGCATGAGTTTGGTAAAATTCAGCAAAGGACTGCAGAAATAGAAACCCGGGTCTCAAAAGTAGAAGATAAATTAAAAACAGATAACAAAGAATTCATACATTGAAAAAAACAAATTAGTGCGCTACAGGACAGAGCAATAGACACAGAAAGTCGCCTAAGAAGAAATAATGTTCGAATTCTGGGTCTGCCAGAGCGTGTGGAGGGTGACAACCCAACTAAATTTTCAGAAAAATTGTTGTCAGAAGTATTGGATCTAACAGAAGTTTCCTCAACATTTGTGGTAGAGAGAGCACATAGGATTTCTTTCCGCTCCCCAAAACCAGGGGAACCTCCCCGTCCCTTTGATACGTTTATTGATCAAATTTTATCAACAGCCAGGTCAAGGGCAGATATACAATAAGAAAAAACTTTAAATTTTAATTTTTTCCTGATTATCCATTAGAGATACAGCAGCAAAGAAGAGCTTATACAGAAATACAAAAAATATTGAGAGAGAAGGGGTTAAAGTATAGTCTTTTACACCCCAGTAAACTACGAGTGATTGACGGGACACACACCCTTTTTTTTTTAAACACCAATCTTAGCGACAGAGTGCTTGGATACTAAATAGATGGATTGTTTTTTTTTTGGGGGGGGGGGGGAGTGTGAGGATTATATATACATGGAATTTTGAATGACAGCACTGAATTATAATGTTTTCCCTTCCTTGGGTAGGGGGGACTATGCATGTGGAATCACAAAGCACTAATTAATATAATAGCACTGAATAAGTATATATATTTATTTGTGGAATTTTGAAATGACAGCAATGAAAAACACCACATTTTCCTTTCTTGGATAGGGGGGATTAGATACGCGAAACTAAGAAGCATTACCCTAATTGGTATAATAGAACCAAATGGGTGTATGTGTATATATATATATATATATATATATATATATATATATATATATATATATATATATCTCTATCTCTATATATCTATTTGGGCAATTTTTGAAATGTCAGTATTTAAAATATGCTTTTTTTTCCTTGGATAGGAGGGATTACGTATGCGGAAGTATAAATTATTAAATTAATGTAAAGGATGGAATAGCACAGAATACTCGCATAGATTTTTATTTATTTTTGGGGGGGGGGGTTCATATGAGATATTGGAACAACAAGCAATGAATGAATTTGCAGCAATTGAAATAATGGATAATAAATAATAAAATAGTATTGAAACAATAAACAATATGAAATGGAGGAGTTAGTTAAGGGGGGCAAAAAATGGATTAGATAGGGCGTTTATAGTTGAGAGCCCACCACACAATGGAATGGAAGAGTGTTTGTTTGTATTTTTTGGGATTGATTTGGGGTATGATGAGCACTGAGTATAAAACAGATACTATGGTCAGTAAAAAAAGGGGATAGAAGAAGTCCCTCTCCACTCCCATCTATGAATGGATGGGATCACATACGAGAGAGGGAAGTGGAAAGGGATAGGGTGGGATGGGAGGAGGGAGGTGAAGTGAGTGTAAGGGGGGAGTATATATATGGGATTTTCAATGGTGTGGTTCAAGTACCCTATGGATACTCCATATTAACCACTTCTCTACCGTGCACGAAAACCCCCTTCCTGCCCAAGCCATTTTTCAGCGCTGTCACACTTTGAATGACAATTGCGCGGTCGTGCGACGTGGCTCCTAAACGAAATTTGCGTCCTTTTTTTCCCACAAATAGAGCTTTCTTTTGGTGGCATTTGATCACCTCTGTGGTTTTCATTTTTTGCGCTATAAACAAAAGAAGAGCGTCCAGTTTGGAAAAAAAACACTATTTTTTACTTTTTGCTATAATAAATACCCTTTTTTTTTTTTTTTAAATAAAATTTTCCTCAGTTTAGGCCGATACATATTCTTCTACATATTTTTGGTAAAAAAAAAAAAAAAAAAAAAAAAAAATCGCAATAAGCGCGTATTGATTGGTTTGCGCAAAAGTTATAGCGTCTACAAAATAGGGGATAGATTTATAGCATTTTTTTTATTAGTAATCGCAGCAATCTGCGATTTTTTTATTGTGACTGCGATATTGCGGCGGACACATCGGACACTTTTGACACATTTTTGGGACCATTCACATTTATACAGCGATCCCTGCTATAAAAATGCATTGATTACTGTATAAATGTGATTGGCAGGGAAGGGGTTAACCACTAGGGGGCGGGAAGGGGTTAAATATGTTCCCTCAAAGTGTTCTTACTGTGGGGGGAGGGGACTGACTGGGGGAGGTGACCGATGGTTGTCCCTATGTACAAGGGACACACCATCAGCCCCCTCTCCCTCACAGGACGTGGATCTCTGTGTTTACACACAGAGATCCACTTTCCTGCTCGTTTCCCGGGCAATCGCGGGTGCCCGGCGGCAATCGCGGCCGCCGGGCACCGGGGCCTTGTGAACGCGCGCCGCCGGCGGCGCGCGCGCCTCCTAGCTCGTTTTAAAGGGAGGACGTCATATGACGTCCTCCCAGAACGAGAGTGTTCTCCGCCCGCCGTCTATTGACAGTGGGCGGGGGACAAGTGGTTAAAATTAGGGGGCAGAAGATGCGATGGAGGTATCTATTCCTCCCATACTCTAGGTACAATGTCGGGCAAAAATAATAATAATTGCTATTCGTTACTATCCTGGAATGTCCGAGAATTAAACTCAAAGTTTAAACAAGCATTAATGTTTCAATATATAAGAAAATATACTCCCAAATTGATTATATTGCAGGAGACACATTTAATGGGAAAAAAATTAATAACGCTAAAGAAAGCTTGGATACAAAATACATATCATTCCCCCTACTCTTCCTATGCTAGGGGGGTATCGGTCCTGGTAAATAAATCTTTTCCTGGAGAAATAGAGAAGGCCTACACAGATATAAATGGAAAGTATGTTATTCTGTTATATACGATCGGACAACAGAGGTATATTACAGTGGCAGTGTATATCCCACCTCTGTTTTCGGTGGGAGTTTTGAATGAGATAATGGAAAAAATCATTCAATATCTCCCAGCAAAGTTATTGCTTATTGGAGACTTTAATTCGGTTTTATCACCAGAGTTGGACAGACCAAAGCCTTCTAAAGAACATTCAGCAGATTTGTATAACTGGGTGCAGGCGATGGGGGTAACAGAGATTTGGGGATGGAAGAACCCTGGAAAAAGAACGTACTCCTGTTTCTCTGCCTCCTATAAAACAGCGTCTAGAATAGATTTAGCATTTGCAATCATGGGCGTCCGCTGAAATGTTTTCAGGGGGGGGGGGCGCTTCAGCAGCGGCGATACACAGTCGCATTTTACCCTTTCTTCGACCGCTAGCGGGGGTTAAAAGCGACCCCCCCACGTTAAAATGTAAAAACACCCCACTGTGCCCCCTGCATCTTTAAATATCTCTTTGTCACTACTGTGTACCCTCTCCACAACTGCACCTCTGGACCCCTTTTCATTACACAGCACCCCACAGCTCTGGACCCCTTTTACATTACACAGCACCCCACAGCTCTGGACCCCTTTACATTACACAGCACCCTGCATCACTGGACCCCTTTACATTACACAGCACCCTGCATCACTGGACCCCTTTACATTACACAGCACCCCTTTACATTACAAAGCACCCTGCATCACTGGACCCCTTTACATTACACAGCACCCTGCATTACTGGACCCCTTTACATTACACAGCACCCTGCACCCCGTTACATTACACAGCAGCACCCTGCACCTCTGGACACTACACACAGACCACTACACTTCACACTGACCATATGTATGACATGTCCTATGACGTCATGTCTCTGCAGTCACACACACGTGTTGTAGGACATCTCCTCCTCCTTCCATTTCGCACACACAGCCCGGCTCTCCTTCCTTCTCACCTTCAGCAGATCCAGCGGGGCTGGAAGTGGGTGTAAGGGCGGCGGAGGGTGTAGAACACTGCCAATTTGGCCAACACCTTCTCGATTCCAGGGGGGGGGCAAACGACCCCCCTTGCCCTATGGAGTGGACGCCCATGCCCGCAATGTTAGCAGACATCGCGGAAGCCACATATTTACCGAGTGGTCTTTCAGACCATTCCCCTCTATTTTTGTCAATACGCGTTCCTACCCTGAGAAATGCATCCCTATGGAGATTAACTCTGCAGTGGGTGTTATATTCGGAAATAGCAGAAAAAATTATAGCTGTAATAATGGAATACTGGGAGAATAATGCGGGATCGTCCTCGATAGATATCATTTGGGACGCGTTTAAAGCGTATTTGCGGGGGACAATATATTTCAAATATTTCAGTGGTTAATAAAAAACAGAAGGTTAGGATACAGGAGTTGCAAACTCAGATAGAACTTCAAAAGGAAAAATATGGTCAAGACCCCAGTAGCATTCATTTTGATCTAATGATGGCCGCACAAAGAGATTTACATCTGCATATGGAGGAAATAACAAGGCTTGAATTACATAAAAATAGACAGAATATTTTTGAGCAGGGGGACAAAGGAGGGAGATTTCTGGCGAGATTGGCACAACAAGAATATCAAGCTACAATTATACCAGAAATTGAGACTTTAAATGAACAGAGAGTAAAAGAACCTGAGGAGATACTGGAGGCCTTTACAGAGTACTATAGTTTGTTGTATGCCTCTTCTCTCTCCTCCGACTTCCGCCCGGAGGCTATGACGGATCTTTTAGACTGGGTAGCCCTCGGGTGGTTGTCGGATAGGGAGAGGAGGGCATTGGTCTGTCCCATCACAACCGAGGAGATTATGGAGGTCATACGTACATTTCCGGGGGAAAAGGCACCGGGTCCAGACGGAATTCCGGTGGAATTTTATAAAAAATATGGGGCTTTAATAGCCCCCAAACTAGCAGAAGTATTTACAAGTGGATTATTGAAAGGGGCCCTCCCAAATTCAATGAGAGAGGCACATATGACATTAATATATAAGGAAACGAAGGATCAAAAATTATATTCCTCATAGGAGGCCAATAGCATTATTAAATATAGATCTTAAAATACTGACAAAGATAATAACTAAGATTACAACCCCTGCTCAGAAATATTATAGATCCAGACCAGACAGGATTTAACAACATATATAAAAAAAATATATATATATTTGCGCTAACTGAGTGAATGGGTGAACATATTAAACAAAAAGCAGCCAGCACAGTCCGTTGATAGCAAGCAAAATATAAAGTCCAAAAATGCAGCGCTTAAAAATATTATAGGTGAAAAGCAATAAATTAAATAACAATCCAAATAAGTGCAGATGAACATCATTTGATAGATATGGAATTGTTGTGAAACCACCACCAAGCTTCAGTGCGCCAAGGTAAACAGAAAAGGGCACACTACACCGTGCTCGCAATCTGCTTACCAGAAAGTAAGTAATGACAGGCGTTGTAATCACATAATGCAGAGGATTGATGTTGAGTAGGGATGAGCTCGGTGTTCGAGTCGAACATCGGCTGTTCGGCGAACAATTTGGGCCGTTCGCGCCAAATTCGAGTGACGCGAACGGCCCACAATACACTGCACCATCGCAGTGCAATCCCGGCGCTGTGATTGGCCACGCATGCACTGTGACCCTGCATGCTTGGCCAATCACAGCGCCGGCAGCTAGGAGAGCCATAATTGGCCACAGGCAGGTTGCCTGTGGCCAATTATAGCTCAGGGGGTTTAGCACGTGCCCCACACTATAAAAGGCCGCCAGCGCGGCGGCCTTGTGTAGTGTGTTCCGGCGCAGGGAAAGAGTTACATAGGCAGGGACAGTGTCAGTGCTATTTGTACCTCAAACTTGTGTGTAGGGAGAGAAAAGGATAGGCAGGGAGAGTGTCAGTGTCACATTCTTTGCTAAACCTTGTGTGCAGGGAGAGAGAAGGATAGGCAGGGGACAGTGTCAGTGTCACATTCTTTGCTAAACCTTGTGTGCAGGGAGAGAGAAGGATAGGCAGGGGACAGTGTCAGTGTCAAATTCTTGGCTAAACCTTGTGTGCAGGGAGAGAGAAGGATAGGCAGGGAGAGTGTCAGTGTCATATTCTTTGCTAAACCTTGTGTGCAGGGAGAGAGAAGGATAGGCAGGGGACAGTGTCAGTGTCACATTCTTTGCTAAACCTTGTGTGCAGGGAGAGAGAAGGATAGGCAGGGGACAGTGTCAGTGTCAAATTCTTGGCTAAACCTTGTGTGCAGGGAGAGAGAAGGATAGGCAGGGAGAGTGTCAGTGTCATATTCTTTGCTAAACCTTGTGTGCAGGGAGAGAGAAGGATAGGCAGGGGACAGTGTCAGTGTCATTGTTGCCAAGCCTCCTGCACATTATACACCTGAAGTTATCCCGTATTGCTGTGTTTTCCTGGTGTGTTACACCAACAGGCATTTGCAGCACCTACAGCAGGCGTAGTGTGATTCCTGCAAAATATACTCCTGAAGCTAGGCCTTATTGCTGGTTTTCCCATTTCCCTGCAGGCCATTAGAATGTCTGGAAGGCAACCAAGGAGAGGCAGACAGTCAGGAGCCAATAAAAGAGGGCAAGCAGGCTCTGTGTCTAAAGACAACAGTGCTGGTCGTGGACGCGGTGCATCGCCATCAGCACGTGGCCATGGGACACGCTGGTCCTTTTCGGCAGCTGGACGTGTTGAGCCGCATCATGCCGAAGACTTGGTAGAGTGGATGACCAAGCCCTCCTCATCCTCTCTCACCCAGGCTCAGGGTACTGGCAAAGCAGCTGCCAAAGCGTCCTCTTCCCTGGTATCAATGTCATCATCAGTCACTCCTTCCCTAGACCAACCATGTCCTCCTGAGGAGTCCCCCGAACTGTTTGAGCACAGGGTTGGGTACATGCTCCAGGAGGATGCCCAGCGTTTCGAAGGGTCTGATGATGATACCCAGCTAGAGGAAGGCAGTAGCGTGAGAGCAGAGAGAGGGGATGCTAAAGAAGGACACCAATCTGGCAGTCATGTTCCAGCAGCTGCAGCATACTGCCAGATTGGCTCCAGTGATGAGGAGGGAGGGGATGATGAGGTCACTGACTCCACGTGGGTGCCTAATAGGAGAGAGGAGGAGGAGGAGGAACATCTCTAACGAGGCAGGATGCCCTCGGGGGGCCAGCGTAAGGGCAGCACACCGACGGAATCACACCGCAGAGCTCCGCCTGTGCAGGGCGCTGCCTCTGCCCGTTATTTAAAAAGTTCTTTGGTGTGGGCCTTTTTTGAGTCAAGTGCATCAGATCGCACAGCTGCTGTTTGCAACATATGTCTCAAGCGTATATCACGTGGCCAAAACATCACCCGCTTGGGCACCACATGCTTGACCAGACATATGTTGACCTGCCATGCAGCTCGTTGGCAAGCCTACCTTAAAGACCCACACCAAAGAACAAAGCGGACCTCTCCTTGCACCACATCAGCTGGGATCTCCAACCTCACTATACCTTCAGTCCTCTCTGAAACCTGCACTGAGAGGAATGAAGGTGTAGAATTAGGTGAGTCACAGCCAAGTACTTGCGGGCACTCTGCTAGCAGTACACCGACGTCCGATTGTAGCAGGCAAATTTCCCTGCCCCAGCTGCTGGACCGTCGAAAGAAGTTCACTCCCAGCCATCCACATGCCCAGGTTGAATGCTAGCTTGGCTAAATTGCTAGCGCTTCAACTGCTGCCTTTTCAGTTGGTAGACTCGGCCCCCTTCCCTGAGATTGTGCAATGTGCGGTTCCTCAGTGGCAGGTTCCCAAACGCCACTTTTTCTCACGGAAGGCGATTCCGGCTCTCTACCGGCATGTGGAAGGCAATGTCTTGGCCTCGCTGGACAGGGCGGTCAGCAGTAAGGTGCATATTACCGCTGACTCATGGTCCAGCAGGCATGGACAGGGACGTTACCTTTCTTTCACGGCCCATTGGGTCACTCTTTTGGCAGCTGGGAAGGATGCAGGACAAGATGCAGTAGTGTTGGAGGTTATTCCACCGCCACGCCTCCAAAATGCTACTACTGGTTGTGACACACCTCTCTCCTCCACCCCCTCTTCTTCCTCCATGGCCTCTTCCTGTGCTTTGTCCTCGGAACCAGCGGTGCTCCGTAGGCGTTCAAGGGGCTACGCAAGTACGCAGGCAAAAAGATGCCATGCCGTGCTTGCGCTGGTGTGTTTGGGGGACAGGAGCCACACTGGGGCAGAGGTTCTGTCTGCTCTGCAGGGGCAGGCTGAGAGGTGGTTGACGCCACGCTAGCTTAAGCCAGGAATGGTAGTTTGCGACAATGGCACCAACCTCCTCTCCGCTCTCCGACAGGGACAACTGACCCATGTGCCCTGTGTGGCTCACGCCCTTAACCTGGTGGTGCAGCGGTTCTTGGGCAGGTACCCGGGCTTACAGGATGTCCTGAGGCAGGCCAGGAAAGTCTGTGTGCATTTCCGCAGATCTTATAATGCCAGTGCTCGCCTGGCTGAGCGGCAAAAGAAGTTGAACCTGCCCAAGAACCGCCTTATATGCGACATGCCCACCAGGTGGAACTTAACGTTGGCCATGCTGCAGCGGCTGCACACGCAGCAGAGGGCCATCAATGAGTACCTGTGCGACTACGGCACCAGGACAGGGGAGCTCAGGTTTTTTTCACCACGCCAGTGGGGCATGATCAGGGATGCATGCACTGTCCTGGCACCATTTGAGGAGGCCACGAGGATGGTGAGCAGTGACAGTGCATGCATCAGTGACACTGTACCTCTTATCCACCTGTTGGAACATACGCTGCGTGGAATAATGGACAGGGCACTTGAGGCAGGAAGAGGAGGACTTCATTGCCTCTCAAGGCCGACAGAAGACAGAAGACAGAAGACAGAAGACAGAAGACAGAAGGCAGAAGACAGAAGGAGGATGATGAGGAGGATGATTGTGTCAGCATGGAGGTGGAGCCTGGCACTCAGCATCATCAGCAGCAGTCTTTTAGGGATGATTTACAGTCCCAAGAAACCCGTGGTCTTGTACGTGGCTGGGAGGAGGTGGCTGCGGATCATGTCCTCCTTAGTGACCCAGAGGACTCCTGACCGAATGCCTCAGCTAACCTACGCTGCATGGCCTCCCTGATCCTGCAAAGTCTGCGGAAGGATCCTCGTATTCTTCGGATCAAGGAGAGGGACCATTACTGGCTGGCCACTCTCCTTGATCCACGGTACAAGGGTAAGGTTGCGGACCTTATCTTACCGTCGCAGAGGGAGCAGAGGATGAGACAACTCCGGGAGGCCTTGCAGAAAGGTCTGTGCAACGCGTTCCCAGAGACTGGGAGGTTACAAACTCCTGGTCCTGGAAAACGAGTTGCTGAGGCTTCGGTCAGTCAAAGAAGGAGCGGTGGGGAAGGTGGCCGTCTGACCGATGCGTTCAGACAATTCTTTAGTCCGCAGCCCCAAGGTATGATCGGTTCCAGCAACCATCGCCAGCGTCTGATATACATGGTGCAGGAATACCTAGGGGCAAGGTCAGACTGTGACACCTTACCCACCGAAAATCCTCTGGCTTACTGGGTCTTGAGGATGGATCACTGGCCAGTAGGGATGAGCTTCGTGTTCGAGTCGAACATACGTTCGACTCGAACATCGGCTGTTCGATCGTTCGACGAAGATCGAACGATTTGGGCCGTTCGCGCCAAATTCGAGTGACGCGAACGGCCCACAATGCACTACGCCATCGCAGTGTCATCCAGGCGCTGTGATTGGCCAAGCATGCACTGTGACCCCGCATGCTTGGCCAATCACAGCGCCGGCAGCGAGGAGAGCAATGATTGGCCACAGGCAAGATGCCTGTGGCCAATTATTGCTGAGGGTGTTTAGTACACGCCCCACACTATAAAAGGCCGCCAGCACGGCGGCCTAGTGTAGTGTGTTCTGGAGCAGGGAAAGAGCAGCATAGGCAGGGACAGTGACTTTTATTTCTTTCTTGCTTAACCTGGATTCCTTTAGTTTAGGGAAAGAGAAGGATAGGTAGGGAGAGTGTCAGTGTGTTTTGTGCTTGTGCTATAGTGTGCTTAAAAAAAACATTTTTTCTAGGGACAGAAAACTCTAGGTAGGGAGAGTGTCAGTTTCTTTCACTGTGCGAGT
This sequence comes from Rana muscosa, assembly GCA_029206835.1. Taxonomy (NCBI): domain Eukaryota; kingdom Metazoa; phylum Chordata; class Amphibia; order Anura; family Ranidae; genus Rana; species Rana muscosa. Next base: position 335,218,578 of record CM055123.1, on the reverse strand, counting down.
CCTTGTTTCTAGGGACAAAGAAGGAAAGTGATGGGAATTCTCCTTGTGCTATAGTGTGCTAAAGCATTCCTCATCAACCATCTTTGAAATCCTTGATTTTTGGACAGTCAGGGAAATTGTCGTTGTGCTATTCTGTGCAAAAGCAATCATCCTCAACCATATTTAGAAATCCTTAAGTAAAGGGACAGAGAAGGACACCTGAAGGTAGCCCTTATTGCTTTTTTCCCATCTCCCTGCAGGCCATCTATTAAAATGTCTGGAAGGCAAACAAGGAGAGGCAGACAGTCAGGAGGCAATAAAAGAGGGCAAGCAGGCTCTGTGTCTGGGGGCAACAGTGCTGGTCATGGACACGGTGCATTGTCATCAGCACATGGCCATGGGACACGCTTGTCCTTTTCGGCAGCTGGACATGTTGAGCCACATCATGCCGAAGACTTGGTAGAGTGGATGACCAAGCCCTCCTCCTCCTCCTCATCCTCTCTCACCCAGGCTCAGGGTACTGGCAAAGCAGCTGCCAAAGCGTCCTCTTCCCTGTTATCAATGTCAGACTCATCATCAGTCACTCCTTCCCTAGACCCACCATGTCCTCCTCCTGAGGAGTCCCCCGAACTGTTTGAGCACAGTGTTGGGTACATGCTCCAGGAGGATGCCCAGCGTTTCGAAGGGTCTGATGATGAAACCCAGCTACAGGAAGGCAGTAGGGTGAGAGCAGACAGAGGGGATGCTCAAGAAGGACACCAATCTGGCAGTCATGTTCCAGCAGCTGCAGCATACTGCCAGATTGGCTCCAGTGATGAGGAGGGAGGGGATGATGAGGTCATTGACTCCACGTGGGTGCCTAATAGGAGAGAGGAGGATGAGGAGGAGGCACATCTCCAACGAGGCAGGATGCCCTTTGGTGGCCAGCGTAAGGGCAGTACACCGACGGAATCACACCGCAGAGCTCCGCCTGTGCAGGGCGCTGCCTCTGCCCGTCATTCAAAAAGTACTTTGGTGTGGGCCTTTTTTGAGGCTAGTGCATCAGATCGCACAGCTGCTGTTTGCAACATATGTCTCAAGCGTATATCGCGTGGCCAAAACATCAGCCGCTTGGGTACCACATGCCTGACCAGACATATGTTGACCTGCCATGCAGCTCGTTGGCAAGCCTACCTCAAAGACCCACACCAAAGAACAAAGCGGACCTCTCCTTGCACCGCATCAGCTGGGATCTCCAACCCCACTATAACTTCAGTCCTCTCTGAAACATGCACTGAGAGGAATGAAGGTGTAGAATTAGGTGTGTCACAGCCAAGTACTTGCGGCCACTCTGCTAGCAGTACACCGACGTCCGATTCTAGCAGGCAAATTTCCCTGCCCCAGCTGCTGGACCGTCGAAAGAAGTTCACTCCCAGCCATCCACATGCCCAGCGGTTGAATGCTAGCTTGGCTAAATTGCTAGCGCTTCAACTGCTGCCTTTTCAGTTGGTAGACTCGGCCCCCTTCCGTGAGTTTGTGCAATGTGCGGTTCCTCAGTGGCAGGTTCCCAAACGCCACTTTTTCTCACGGAAGGCTATTCCGGCTCTCTACCGGCATGTGGAAGGCAATGTCTTGGCCTCGCTGGACAGGGCGGTCAGCGGTAAGGTGCATATTACCGCTGACTCATGGTCCAGCAGGCATGGACAGGGACGTTACCTTTCTTTCACGGCCCATTGGGTCACTCTTTTGGCAGCTGGGAAGGATGCAGGACAAGGTGCAGTAGTGTTGGAGGTTGTCCCACCGCCACGCCTCCAAAATGCTACTACTGGTTGTGACACACCTCTCTCCTCCACCCCCTCCTCTTCTTCTTCCTCCATGGCCTCTTCCTGTGGTTTGTCCTATGAACCAGCGGTGCTCCGTAGCTGTTCACGGGGCTACGCAAGTACGCAGGCAAAAAGATGCCATGCCGTGCTTGCGCTGGTGTGTTTGGGGGACAGAAGCCACACTGGGGCAGAGGTCCTGTCTGCTCTGCAGGGCCAGGCCGAGAGGTGGTTGACGCCACGCCAGCTTAAGCCAGGAATGGTGGTTTGCGACAATGGCACCAACCTCCTCTCCGCCCTTCGACAGGGACAACTGACCCATGTGCCCTGTGTGGCTCACGTCCTTAACCTGGTGGTGCAGCGGTTCTTGGGCAGGTACCCGGGCTTACAGGATGTCCTGAGGCAGGCCAGGAAAGTCTGTGTGCATTTCCGCAGATCTTATAATGCCAGTGCTCGCCTGGCTGAGCTGCAAAAGGAGTTGAACCTGCCCAAGAACCGCCTTATATGTGACATGCCCACCAGGTGGAACTCAACGTTGGCCATGCTGCAGCGGCTGCACACGCAGCAGAGGGCCATCAATGAGTACCTGTGCGACTACGGCACCAGGACAGGGTCAGGGGAGCTTGGTTTTTTTTCTCCACGCCAGTGGGGCATGATCAGGGATGCATGCACTGTCCTGGCACCATTTGAGGAGGCCACGAGGATGGTGAGCAGTGACAGTGCATGCATCAGTGACACTGTACCTCTTGTCCACCTGTTGGAGCACACGCTGCGTGGAATAATGGACAGGGCACTTGAGGCATAACAGAGGCAGGAAGAGGAGGACTTCCTTGCCTCTCAAGGCCCCCTTTACCCAGACAGTGTTCCTTCTGTCCCACCCATTGCACAGGAAGAGGAGGAGGAGGAGGAGGAGGAGGAGGAGGATTGTGTCAGCATGGAGGTGGAGGCTGGCACTCAGCATCATCAGCAGCAGTCTTTTAGGGATGATTTACAGTCCCAAGAAACCAGTGGACTTGTACGTGGCTGGGATGAGGTGACTGCGGATCATGTCGTCCTTAGTGACCCAGAGGACTCTGGAGCGAATGCCTCAGCAAACCTACGCTGCATGGCCTCCCTGATCCTGCAAAGTCTGCGGAAGGATCCTCGTATTCTTCGGATCAAGGAGAGGGACCATTACTGGCTGGCCACTCTCCTTGATCCACGGTACAAGGGTAAGGTTGCGGACCTTATGTTACCGTCGCAGAGGGAGCAGAGGATGAGACAACTCCGGGAGGCCTTGCAGAAAGGTCTGTGCAACGCGTTCCCAGAGACTGGGAGGTTACAAACTCCTGGTCCTGGACAACGAGTTGCTGAGGCTTCGGCCAGTCAAAGAAGGAGCGGTGGGGAAGGTGGCCGTCTGACCGATGCGTTCAGACAATTCTTTAGTCCGCAGCCCCAAAGTATGATCGGTTCCAGCAACCATCGCCAGCGTCTGATAAACATGGTGCAGGAATATCTAGGGGCAAGGTCAGACTTGGACACCTTCCCCACCGAAAATCCTCTGGCTTACTGGGTCTTGAGGATGGATCACTGGCCAGAGCTTGCACAGTATGCAATTGAGCTACTGGCCTGTCCTGCATCCAGCGTTCTTTCGGAACGCACATTCAGTGCTGCTGGAGGATTTGTCACTGATCACAGGGTGCGCCTGTCCGACTCGGTTGATCGACTGACTTTCATCAAGATGAACCAGTCTTGGATCACCACCAGCTACCACACACCTGATGCTGATATAACAGACTAATTGATTTTAACATGTCACATCCCTTCAAGACTGATGCTGATGCTGAGTGCCTGTGCTGTTATGTTGACTGGCTATCCTCCTCCTCCGAGTCCTCAATGATACGATTGATGATGATAGCTTGGAAGATCATTTTTGTTTATGGGTGCCGCCACCAGTGGCTAAGGCCCAATTTTTCAGCCCCTGTTTAACAGGGGCGTGTCATTACAATTTTTGAAGCAATACTTTGCAACAGGGCTCATTGCTGTGCTTCAAGTACAGTATCTGTGAGGGGTTGTAGTGTTGTGCCACCAGTGCCTAAGGCCCAATTTTTCAGCCCCTGTTCAACAGGGGCATGCAATTACAATTCTTGATCTAATAATTCACAGCAGGGCCCATTCCTGCACCCACCAAGAGTAAGTCTGAGGGCTTACAGTGTTGTGGCAACGCCACCACCACCACGAAAGGCCCAATTTTTCAGCCCCTGTTCAAAAGGGGCATGTAATTACAATTCTTGATCTAATAATTCACAGCAGGGCCCATTCCTGCACCCACCAAGAGTAAGTCTGAGGGCTTACAGTGTTGTGGCAACGCCACCACCACCACCACCACGAAAGGCCCAATTTTTCAGCCCCTGTTCAAAAGGGGCATGTAATTACAATTCTTGATCTAATAATTCACAGCAGGGCCCATTGCTGCACCCACCAAGAGTAACTGTCAGGGCTTACAGTGTTGTGGCACCAGCACCACCATCAAAGCCCCAATTTTTACTACCACTGTTCAACAATTATATGTAATTAAAATTCCTGATATAATAGTTGACAGCAGGGCGTTCCAGCACCAACCAAGAGTAACTGTGAGTGCTTACAGTGTTGTGCCAACACCAACAACTAAGGGGCCTATTTCTGCAGAGTATATACGGCAGGTCCCTACTTTCAAACATCCAACTTACAAACGACTCCTACTTGCAAACGCAAGAAGACAACAGGAAGTGAGAGGAAATCTACCCCTAGGAAGGAAAATTCTCTCCTGTAAGAATAAATATGGGAGAAAGGTGTCTCCTCTGTACTGATGCTTTATCAGCAATCCTTGTTTCAAGAAAAACACCACATTTCAAAAACAGTTGTCATTGGGACGGAAAGTGAGGTGAAATGTTCTGAACAGGGGCACAGACAGCAAAACAAATGTTACAGGGGTGATAACCCTTACCTATGTTTTCCAAAAAGTTTAAAAATAGATTTTTGGGCTGGAGCTACACTTCAACAATGTACCTGTTCAAAATTACAAACAGATTCTACATAAGAACAAACCTACAGTCCCTGTCTTGTATGCACCGCCTGTATACGGCTGTTCAGAGTATATAGGGCCTTTTTTATTTTATGTGCGGGGTTCCCCTTAATATCCATACAAGACCCAAAGGGGCTGGTAATGGGCTGGGGTAGGGGGGGGGTCATGGGGTAGCTATGCCATTTTTCTTAAAGATTTTCATCCATATTACCGGGACCAGACATTACATTAAAGCCGCAAGCAGTTTTAAATGGCTTTTTTTTCCTTTAGAAGTGTCATTTTGTGCAGGGACAGTTCTAAACACGGGAAACACGTGGCACTTCACAGGCATACTTTAGACACCCCCCAGGTACGATATTTAAAGGAATATTTGACTTTTTTTTTTTCACTTTATGCATCATTAAAATGACTGCTCCCGAAAAACGACCGTTTTTAAAACTACTTTTTGCATTGATACATTATCCTGGTGCAGAACCCGGGTTCCCGAACCCTTTTTAGGACAATAACATGCATAATAGTTGTTATAATTAGCACTTTAGAATTCGAACGTTCGCATCCATTGTATTTAATAGGGTTCTAATGTTCGTACGAACTTTCGGTCCGTTCGCGGGTTCTGGTGCGAACCGAACCCGGGGGTGTTCGGCTCATCACTACTGGCCAGAGCTTGCACAGTATGCAATTGAGCTACTGGCCTGTCCTGCATCCAGCGTTCTTTCAGAACGTACATTCAGTGCTGCTGGAGGATTTGTCACGGATCACAGGGTGCGCCTGTCCACCGACTCTGTTGATCGACTGACCTTCATAAAGATGAACCAGTCTTGGATCACTACCAGCTACCAAACACCTGAAGCTGATATAACAGACTAATTTATTTTCAAATGTCACATCCCTTCAAGACTGATGCTGATGCTGAGAGACTGTCCTGTTATGTTGACTGACTATCCTCCTCCTCCTCAATGATCCGATTGATGATGATAGCTTGGAAGAACATTTTTGTTTCTGGGTGCCGCCACCAGTGGCTAAGGCCCAATTTTTCAGCCCCTGTTTAACAGGGGCATGTAATTACAATTTTTTATGCAATGCTTTGCAGCAGGGCTCATTCCTGCACTCCAACTAGAGTATCTGGGAGAGGTTGCAGTGACGTGGCACCAGCACCAGTGGCTAAGGCCCAATTTTTCAGCCCCTGTTTAACAGGGGCATGCAATTACAATTCTTGATCTAATAATTCACAGCAGGGCCCATTCATGCGCCCACGAAGAGTAACTGTGAGGGCTCACAGTGTTGTGGCAAATTTCAGCTGAGTATATACGGCAGGCCCCAACTTACAAACGACTCCTCCTTGCAAACGGAATGATACAACAGGAAGTGAGAAGAAATCTACCCCTAGGAAGGCAAATTCTCTCCTGTAAGAGTTAATATGGGAAAAAAGTGTCTCCTCTCCACTGATGCTTTATCACCAATTCTTGTTTCAATAAAAACCCCAAATTTTCAAAAAACATTTGTCATTAGGAGGGAAAGTGAGGTGAACTGTTCTGAACAGGTGCACACTGCACAGACAGCAAAACAAAATGTTACAGGGGTGATAACCCTTCCCTATGTTTTCCAAAAAGCTTAAAAATAGATTTTTTGGCTGGAGCTACACTTAAACAATGTACCCGTTTAAAATTACAAACAGATTCTACATAAGAACAAACCTACAGTCCCTGTCTTGTATGCACCGCCTGTATACGGCTGTTCAGAGTATATAGGGCCTTTTTTATTTTGTGTGCGGGGTTCCCCTTAATATCCATACAAGACCCAAAGAGGCTGGTAATGGGCTGGGGTAGGGGGGGGGGGGGCTGTGATGGGGTAGCTATGCCATTTTTCTTAAAGATTTTCATCCATATTACCGGGACCAGACATTACATTAAATCCGCAAGCAGTTTTAAATGGCTTTTTTTCCTTTAGAAATGTAATTTTGTGCAGGGACAGTTCTAAACACGGGAAACACGTGGCACTTCACAGGCATACTTTAGACACCCCCCAGGTACAATATTTAAAGGAATATTTGACTTTTTTTTTCACTTTATGCATCATTAACCACTTAAGCCCCGGACCATTTGGTAGCTAGAGGACCAGAGGTGATTTCAGAATTTTGCACTGCGCTGCTTTAACTGTAAATTGTGCGGACATGCAATGTTGTACCCAAACGAAATTTGCGTCCTTTACTTCCCACAAATAGAGCTTTCTTTTAATGGTATTTGATTGCCTCTGCGATTTTTATTTTTGCGATATAAATGGAAAAAGACAGAAAATTTGGAAAAAAAAAAAATGATATTTTCTACTTTTTGTTATAAGAAAAATCGAATAAACTCAATTTTAGTCATACATTTAGGCCAAAATGTATTCAGCCACATGTCTTTAGTAAAAAAAAAAAAAAAAAAAAAAAAAAAAAAAAAGTGTCAATAAGCGTATATTTATTGGTTTGCGCAAAAGTTATAGCGTTTCCAAACTAGGGTACATTTTCTGGAATTTACACAGCTTTAAATTTATGACTGCCTATCTCATTTCTTGAGGTGCTAAAATGGCAGGGCAGTACAAAACCCCCCCAAATGACCCCATTTTGGAAAGTAGACACCCCAAGCTATTTGCTGAGAGGCATGTTGAGCCCATTGAATATTTTATATTTTGCCACAAGTTGCGGGAATATGACAAACTTTTTTTTTTTGCACAAAGTTGTCACTAAATGATATATTGCTCACACATGCCATGGGCATATGTGAAATTACACCCCAAAATACATTCTGCTGCTTCTCCTGAGTACGGGGATACCACATGTGTGGGACTTTTTGGGAGCCTAGCCGCGTACGGGACCCCAAAACCCAAGCACCGCCTTCAAGGTTTCTAAGGGCATAAATTTTTGATTTCACTCCTCACTACCTATCACAGTTTTGAAGGCCATAAAATGCCAAGATAGCCCAAAACCCCCACAAATGACCCCATTTTGGAAAGTAGACACCCCAAGCTATTTGCTGAGAGGCATGGTGAGTATTTTACAGCTCTCATTTGTTTTTGAAAATGAAGAAAGACAAATTTTCTCTTTTTTTTTTTCTTTTTTCAATTTTCAAAACTTTGTGCTGCCCCCATGCTTCGGCATATATGCTCTTTTTTTTAACTGTGGTGGTGAAATCACCTCCTACAGCGTTGGAGTCACAGCTTTATGTATCGTGGGAGCAAACGCTGTTGCTGTCAAGATAAATAGAGCCGCGCTGCAACTGAATGGCGTACCTGAAAACAAAAAATTACATACCTGAAAAGCAAGCATGATAAACATTGCAGAATAGAATACAGTAAAAAAAGAGCAGAATAGTGAGGAGAGAGAGAGAGAGAGAGAGAGAGAGAGAGAGAGAGAGAGAGAGAGAGAGAGAGAATAAAACGACAACTATTTGTTTTTTTTATTTTTTACGTTTTTTTTTCTTTTTTACACTTTTTTTTGTAACTTTAACAACTGTAATGGTTCGGGTCTCTCAAAATGTAATGGCATCTTGGGAGACCCTGTGTAAGTGTGTCCTAGTCTGTGAAATGCTGTACCCTACGCTAAAACTTCACTTTTGAGTGGTAGCGTTCAAAACATTCACCAAGGCAAAGACCAGGTTTGTCAGGACAGAGTGGACAAAAAACACGGGTGTCACGCCTAAATCCGCGCTTGCTACAGACACGACATCTTCTTCAAGTTCCAAACTATCTTGCCAGCGCTCCCTATGTAATCCGGGCAGTTGACCGGCTCAACCTGTATCTTTTCCCTCATAAACCGTAAAGCTCAATACATAGCCTATTGCCCTGTCACAGAACTTATAGAGCTTGACCCCGTATCTGGCACGCTTGCTGGGAAGGTACTGCATGAAAGCCAAGCAGCCAGAAAATTTAATCAGGGACTCATCAACGCAGACAACTTGATCGGGAATAAACAAGGCTGCAAAACGTTAGTTGAAGTGGTTTATGAGGGGCCGAATTTTATAGAGCCGGTCGTATTCAGGGTCCCCATGTGGACGACAAAGTTCATTGTCGTTGAAGTACATGAACCGCAAAATCTGCTCGTATCGTGTCCTGGGCATGGAGGCAGAGAACACGGGCATGTGGGCAATTGGGTGCGTGGACCAATAAGCACGCAATGACGGGAATTTATGTGTGCCCATGTTGAGGGAAAGGCCCAGAAAGGTCTTAAAATCGGAAACCGTAATTGGTTTCCAATCTTTGGCAACTGGGGGTTAGCGGCGATGAATTGACCAGCATATAAATTACTCTGGTCCACAATAGATCTATAGAGATCTTCCGTGAAAAACAGCGAATAAAAATCAATTGGCATAAAATCAGCTGTTTCCACCTGAATACCGGGTTGGGCAGTGAATGGGGGAAGTACGGGTTCTGCAGAAGTGGTGGGGACCCAATCAGGATAGGCGAATTCTGCAGGAAGGGCACTATGGGCACGACGGGCCTGCCTTTGTCTTCTTGGTGGCAGCGGGACACTACTTGTGCTTGCCACCTCGCCAGCTTGAACTGCACTTATGGGACTCGCCACGTCACCACGTGATACTGCAGTGCTGGATGTACGCCCAGGCTGTACTAGGCCGCTGGTGCTTGCCAATTCACCAGAAGGAATAGCGGCGCTAGTACTACTCTGCTCCATGATACGAGAGACCTGCGGTTCTTGCTCCTCAACAACCTCAGAAGATCGGGATCGGGTACGCCTGACCTTAGCAGGGACCTCAACTTCGTCGTCAGAGCTATCTGACGTGGGGCCGCTGACGTCACTGTCTTCTACGGGAAGATATTCTGAGCCTGAATCTGACAGATGCGTGACCTCTTCACTATCTGTCATGCTCAGAATCTCGTAGGCCTCTTTACTAGTGTACCTTCGTCTTGCCATTTTGGGCTCTAAATTTAGGGGTACACTAGTAAGATTCACAGGTAAAAAAAAGCATCTGACTGTCAGAAAATGTATCAAACACTACCAAAAAAACTGTTAGCGATCGCAGGGATCAGGACTGTCTCTGCGAACGCTGCAGTTATGTGTGTTGTGTTTGGTAAGTGACAGTGATCGATCGATACTGCACTTGGGTGGGCTGGGCGGAGGGGCTAAACGCAGGTGCTAGCAGGTATCTGGGCTGATCCCGCTAACACTGCGGTTTTGGGAACCCTAAACCGCTGGGGACGCTAGTATAGATCTGATCAGATACTATACCACTAAGGAAGGTGTATGCTTTGCGCGTGGGTGTTAGCGTTACTGGCACTAACCTGACGCTGCCTGGGGCGACGCAGACCCTCTCTGGCGCTAAAACCTAATTGATCTCACCCGCCGGGCGATCAGGGGGTTAAACCTTTATTGGGTTATATACGGCGGGTGCCCTGATGCTATAAAAAGCAAACTAACCAACCAGCGTCACCCGTAACCTTTATATGGTGATCACTGGTGAAAGGGTTAACTAGGGGCAATCAGGGGGTTAAAACCTTTATTAGGTTATATATGGGGGTGTAAGAATGAAAAGTAGGGGGCACTAGTTATTAGAATTAAAGTGCAATAACTGTGAACAAACAGTAATTATAACAATCTTAAAAACACTAGTGACAGTGCAACATAAAGACCGAGTTAAGATCTAAAAAGTCCCAATAGTGGAAAAAAAAAATTTGAATGGATATCTCAGTCCAATCCAGAAAAAATAAATCATCAAACAAAAACAAATGAATCTTGCTGTGATGATAAATGTAGATCTTCAAGTAAAGTGCATTCCTAATCCTCCACCACACAGAAATGGGAAAATTATTCAACACCCAAAGTGCTCAGGTTAAGTAGTAGGCTTACCAGAATGTGTAGACTTCTTTATTTAAAAAGAAAGTCACACTCGCTTTGACAGGTTGGTGCCTGTACACATACAATTGGCTGGATGAAAATGTAATCCCTCTCTCCTCCGACAATTAAGGACATGAAATGGAATATAAGCAGAAACTTCTCATAGTGCAACCCATTTATTAAAAATCGAAAATTAACCACTTAAGCCCCGGACCATTTCGGGCCATTAGGACCAGGCCTGTTTCTGGGATTCGGCACTGCGCTGCTTTAACTGTAAATTGTGCGGACATGCAATGTTGTACCCAAATGAAATTTGCGTCCTTTTCTTCCCACAAATAGAGCTTTCTTTTAATGGTATTTGATTGCCTCTGCGATTTTTATTTTTTGCGATATAAACAGAAAAAGACCGAAAATTTTGAAAAAAAATGATATTTTCTACTTTTTGTTATAAGAAAAATCGAATAAACTCAATTTTAGTTATACATTTAGGCCAAAATGTATTCAGCCACATGTCTTTAGTAAAAAAAATGTCAATAAGCGTATATTTATTGGTTTGCGCAAAAGTTATAGCGTTTACAAACTAGGGTACATTTTCTGAAATTTACACAGCTTTAAATTTATGACTGCCTATCTCATTTCTTGAGGTGCTAAAATGGCAGGGCAGTACAAAACCCCCCCAAATGACCCCATTTTGGAAAGTAGACACCCCAAGGAAATTGCTGAGAGGCATGTTGAGCCCATTGAAAAATTTTTTTTTTGTCCCAAGTGATTGAATGACAAAAAAAAAAAAAATACAAAAAATTGTCACTAAATGATATATTGCTCACACATGTCATGGTTATATGTGGAATTGCACCCCAAAATACATTCTGCTGCTTCTCCTGAGTACGGGGATACCACATGTGTGGGACTTTTTGGGAGCCTAGCCGCGTACAGGGCCCCAAAAACCAAGCACCGCCTTCAGGATTTCTAATGGCGCAAATTTTTGATTTCACTCCTCACTACCTATCACAGTTTCGAAGGCCATAAAATGCCAAGATGGCACAAAACCCCCCCAAATGACCCCATTTTGGAAAGTAGACACCCCAAGCTATTTGCTGAGAGGCATGTTGACCCCATTGAATATTTTTTTTTTTTTGTCCCAAGTGATTGAATAATGACAAAAAAAAAAAAAAGTACAAAAAGTTGTCACTAAATGATATATTGCTCACACATGCCATGGTTATATGTGGAATTGCACCCCAAAATACATTCTGCTGCTTTTCCTGAGTACGGGGATACCACATGCGTGGGACTTTTTGGGAGCCTAGCCGCGTACAGGGCCCCAAAAACCAAGCACTGCGAACGCTGCAGTTATGTGTGTTGTGTTTGGTAAGTGACAGTGATCGATCGATACTGCACTTGGGTGGGCTGGGCTGGGCGGAGGGGCTAAACGCAGGCGCTAGCAGGTATCTGGGCTGATCCCGCTAACACTGCGTTTTTGGGAACCCTAAACCGCTGGGGATGCTAGTATAGATCTGATCAGATACTATACCACTAAGGGGGGTGTATGCTTTGCGCGTGGGTGTTAGCGTTACTGTCACTAACCTAACACTGCCTGGGGCGACGCAGACCCTCTCTGGCGCTAAAACCTAATTGATCTCACCCGCCGGGCGATCAGGGGGGTTAAACCTTTATTGGGTTATATACGGCGGGTGCCCTGATGCTATAAAAAGCAAACTAATCAACCAGCGTCACCCGTAACCTTTATATGGTGATCACTGGTGAAAGCGTTAACTAGGGGCAATCAGGGGGTTAAAACCTTTATTAGGTTAAATATGGGGGTACCTGACACTATATAAAAACCTGACGGGTAACCTAAATAACTAAATAACTTACTGGCTAACCAGTGACACCAGTGACGCTTATACGGCGATCACTGGTGAAAGGGTTAACTCTAGGGGCAATCAGGGGGTTAAAATAATATATGGGGGTACCTGACACTAATAAAAACCTGCGGCGAACCTAAAAAAAAATAACTGCCTATCTAAAACACCAGCGATACGAATACAGCGATCGGAAAAACAATCGCTTAGTGACGCTGAAGTTAGGGGGTGAAAGGGTTACCTGGGGGGTGATCAAGGGGTTAAACCTTTATTAGGGGGGGGTTAGGGGGCTACCCTGGACCTAAAGGGGCCTAATCCTAACTGCCCTGCAACTTTTTACAATCACAGATGACACTAAATGCAGTGATCAGTAAAATAAATGATCACTGCAATCAGTGACACTGTGATTGGGGGCTTTGGGGTGACCTGGGGGGTGATCTGGGGGTGACTGGGGGGTGATTTGTGTGCCTATGTGTACCTATGTGTCAGTGGACTGTTGGTGCACTAACCTGCTTCTTCTCTGCTCGGCGCCGGGAACAAAAAGACCGCGGCGAGGGAGATGACATCACTTCCTCCAGCCTTGTTTACATCACATGGCGGAGGAAGCATTTTCATTGGCCGGGAGCGATCGCGAGGGGGGGGGGGGGCGGAATCGAGCGCCCCCCCCCCCTCATGCCTGATCGCTCCCGAACACTTAACGGCCGCTCACTGCAGTGAAGGGGGGTCCGGATGGACCCAACTGCACAAAGGCGATCACGTAGATCTACGTGATTCTGCCGACGTAAATCGGCGGTGGGCGGTCGTTAAGTGGTTAAAATAACACAGCCAAATGGCTTCTTACATTATCCTGTGCCTCTCCCGGCACTGGGGCTGCATGCATGTAATGGATACTCCAGGCTCAAACCACCTCCGCAGCGGCGTGCGTTCCAATGCAGCGTGCAGACAACCAGGATATCCGGGTAGGGCGTGGATACAGAGATCACGTGACTAGGCTCGCCGCCGACGTACGTTTCGTTTGGACTAACGTCTTCAGGGGGCGTCCCCTGAAGACGTTAATCCAAACGAAACGTACGTCGGCGGCGAGCCTAGTCACGTGATCTCTGTATCCACGCCCTACCCGGATATCCTGGTTGTCTGCACGCTGCATTGGAACGCACGCCGCTGCGGAGGTGGTTTGAGCCTGGAGTATCCATTACATGCATGCAGCCCCAGTGCCGGGAGAGGCACAGGATAATGTAAGAAGCCATTTGGCTGTGTTATTTTAATTTTCGATTTTTAATAAATGGGTTGCACTATGAGAAGTTTCTGCTTCTATTCCATTTCATGTCCTTAATTGTCGGAGGAGAGAGGGATTACATTTTCATCCAGCCAATTGTATGTGTACAGGCACCAACCTGTCAAAGCGAGTGTGACTCTTTTTAAATAAAGAAGTCTACACATTCTGGTAAGCCTACTACTTAACCTGAGCACTTTGGGTGTTGAATAATTTTCCCATTTCTGTGTGGTGGAGGATTAGGAATGCACTTTACTTGAAGATCTACATTTATCATCACAGCAAGATTCATTTGTTTTTGTTTGATGATTTATTTTTTCTGGATTGGACTGAGATATCCATTCAAAATTTTTTTTCCACTATTGGGACTTTTTAGATCTTAACTCGGTCTTTATGTTGCACTGTCACTAGTGTTTTTAAGATTGTTATAATTACTGTTTGTTCACAGTTATTGCACTTTAATTCTAATAACTAGCGCCCCCTACTTTTCATTCTTACACTACCATTCAATAGGAGTCTATACTTCATTGCTTTTAGGGGAGCTGCTTATTTTTATCACATATCTTATATAGGGTAGCATTGATTAGTTTTTTGGCGCGGAAGTTTTTTTATTTTTTATTTTTTATATATGGGGGTACCTGACGCTATATAAAAACCTGACGGGTAACCTAAATAACTAACTGGCTAACCAGTGTCACCAGTAAAATGTATACGGTGATCACTGGTGAAAGGGTTAACTCTAGGGGCAATCAGGGGGTTAAAATAATATATGGGGGTACCCGACGCTATAAAAACCTGCGACGAAACTAAAAATAAATAACTGGCTATCTAGGGCACCACCGGCACTAAATACAGCGATCGGAAATACGATCGCTTAGTGACGCTGGCGTTAGGGGGTGAAAGGGTTACCTGGGGGGCGATCAAGGGGTTAAACCTTTATTAGGGGGGGTTAGGGTGCTACCCTGGACCTAAAGGGGCCTAAACCTAACTGCCCTGCAACTTTTTACAGTCACAAATTACACTGATTGCAGTGATCAGTAAAAAAAATGACCACTGCAAACGGTGCACTGTGACTGGGGGTGACTGGGGGGTGTAAGTGTGCCTACGTGTACTGGTGTCAGTGGGCTGTTGGTGCACTTACTATGTGATGTCTTATCTCCTCGCGACGGCTCGAAAAGACCGACACGAGGAGAGATGACATCACTTCCTCTGCCTGTGTTTACATTTACACAGCAGAGGAAGCTTTTCATTCGCCGGGAGCGATCGCGAGGGGGTGGCCGGAATCGAACGGCCGTCCCCTGATCGCTCCCAAACGTATAACGGCCGCTCACTGTAAAGAAGGGGGGTCCGATCGGACCCCCCCCCCCCAACTATACAAAGGCGATCACGTAGAGCTACGTGATTCTGCCTGTCTGTGCCATTCTGCCAACGTATATTTACAGTGGGCGGTCGTTAAGTGGTTAAAATGACTTCTCCCGAAAAACTGCAGTTTTTAAAACTTTTTGGGGATTGATACATGTCCCCTGGTGCAGAACCCGGGTTCCCAAACCCTTTTTAGGACAATAACATGCATAATAGTCGTTATAATTAGCACTTTAGATTTCGAACGTTCGCATCCATTGTATTTAATAGGGTTCTAAAGTTCGTGCGAACTTTCGGTCTGTTCGCGGGTTCTGGTGCGAACCGAACCTGGGGGTGTTCGGCTCATCACTAATGTTGAGGTAAAACTCCAGAGCAGATGGATAAATCACACAACGAATCTCCAACCCAGATGACAGGGTAACTTCCATGACTCAAATGGTAAACATGGGTGCTAGATCTCAGCAGGAGGTATTACCCAAATGTAAAGAAAGAGACTAGCATAGTGAAGCCCGTAAGATAAACATACAAAATTTATTGTAGTCTACTTACAGGTAAAAAGATCAAGGCATAAAAAACACAATTCCGCGGCCATTAGCGTGCTTCCACCAGCCAGCCTGACATGTTTCATCCAATGTGGATATCATCAGAGGCGTGGCCTAAGATGTAAGCACGCCCACATATATACAAGGTGTCCAAGTCATGCTGGCCAATGAAAGGACAACGTGGTGGGACAGACAGCTGAGTGTAATAAAAAACGTCTTTCAGACGTTTGTTGATCTTGCGCAATGCGGCCGCGCCAATCCAAGATCAAATCGATTGGTCGGCCGCACACGCACAATGCAATGCAAACCAAGAAGACAGGAAGAGAAAGCCAGCGTGTCCAAGTCACTTCCGGGTAAACAGAACATCCTCTATGTTCCCCGGAAGTGACGCAAGCGCGAATCCTTACGCCGGAATCGCCTTCAACAGCACTATCAACATCCAGTCAGGCGATCACACACCTAACCCGGAAGTGGCGCCAGTGAGACGCACCAGGCAAGGACAGCGCTCCTCCTGATGGATCAGGAAGTGAGCACGGGCTAAAAAATAACTAAAACAAACAAAGGGCCAGCAGCACATTGAAACACTCCAGCAAGTAGAACCAAATAATAAATACAACCTCATCACTTAGGGCAAGGATAAAATGTTGAACATATTCAAATAAATCACATTAGATAAAATGTAAATATAAATGAAACAAAAAAGGTAAGCGCTGAAGGGGGAATAAAGGGAGGCTCCCAACAACACTATATAGTATAAAATGGCTGAAGTAATATAACATGGAAATGCTAATGTCAGACACTGCCCACTAGTGTCCAAACCACATATCTACCATATCATAAAAAAGCCTAAACCAATTACAAACATATGTTACAAATTATTGATACATATTATTGCATCAATAAAAACTCACAAAATGTAAAATTTAAAAAATATATATATATGTGTAAAAATATTTCAACATATAATGGAACAATTAAAAAAAATATATATAAAAATAGGAGGTTATAAACGTCAACTATTATGAAACAATGCACATCCCAGTCGACATTCATGCCGAAAGGGGTGCAACATTTGAGGTCGTAAATCCAGCGGGTTTCAAGCTTAGAAATACTACCCCGCCAGTGTGGAGTAAAACGGTCAATGGCCAGAAAGGTGGTGCCTATAGGGTTTTTCTTATGGCACTCCAAATAGTGTCTAGACACTGTATGTTTAGGAAACCCCTTCCTGATGTTCGTAATATGTTCGTTTACACGAACATGCATGGCACGCGTTGTACGGCCTACGTATTGGAGGCCGCATGGACAAATCAACAGGTAAACGACATTAAGAGATGTACAAGTAATGAACGTATTAATATCATAGACTTTACCAGTGATTGGCGAGTTGAATTGACATATTTTTTTCCTTTTATCCTTATTGATTGCACACACGTTACAATTGTGGCAAGGAAAATACCCTTTGGACTTTTGGAAAAAGGATACTCTATTCGGAGCGTCCAAAATATTAGGGGCTAACTGAAGTTTAAGGGGAGGAACTCCTCTGAAGACCACCTGTGGTCGATCAGGAAGAGCCCGTCCCAGAATCTTATCGTTCCTCAGAACACCCCAATGTTTAGTCAAAATTTTCTTAATGTCACAATGCTGTTGTGAGAACGTAGTGACCATGGCGAAATTATAATTACTTTCATTAGTAGACAGTTTTACCTTTTTCTGAAGAATGGAAGATCGATCAATGCTACCTACTTCATCAATAATAGTGTTAAGCTCATTGACTAGATAACACTTCTCAATAAACCTCTCTTTTAAAATATTGGCCTGTATAAAAAAAAAAATCTTCTCTTAAGGTATAATTACGTCTCAAACAAAGAAACTGGCTTTTGGGAACGGCCTTAAGCCATGAAGGGTGATGGCAACTCCCCTGTCCAATGTAACCATTACGGTCGGTGCTCCTAAAAAAGGTAGACAAATTAAAAGGCACCGTCATTAATCCGTATAGTGAGATCCAAAAAGTTTATCTTCTCAGTACTAGTCACAAATTCCAGAACGATCCCTAACAGATTATCATTCAGGTATTGCATAAAGGAGTTCAATGATGTCATATCACCATTCCATAGGAGGAGGTCGTCAATATACAGACCCCAGAAGATCAACTCAGGTCTCCTGTTGGTATAGACGACATCCTCCTCCCATTTGGCCATAAATAGATTAGCCATACTGGGCACAAATTTTGCGCCCATAGCAACACCTCTGTTTTGGAGGTAATGAGTCTCCCCCAAACCAGAAGTAGTTGTGAGTCATAGCATACCTTAAAAGATCTAAAATGAATTCCCTCTGAAGTGATGATAATTCAAAATCACATTTTAAAAAGGTCTCTACAGCTTCCAATCCATCAGCGTGAGAGATAATGGTGTAGAGGGAGGCCACATCTGCAGTGGCAAGAATGTAGCCTTTAAATAAATAATAGTAAAACACACTAAAAAAAATAGAGTGACAAACTATGAGTGGCGCTAAGTAAAGTAATAAATATAGCAATCCTATTGATATATATACTGTGATTCAAAATAAATTGTGAAATTTTCTTAAATCCTAAGAAAAAAAAGCATAAAGTAAAACCACAAAAACCGTGTATAGAGTGATATGGTGATCAACAAAATAAAGTCCATATAGGATGTGTACATAGTTAGTCAGGTTGAAAAAAAGACACAAGTCCATCCAGTTCAACCATAAAAAAATAAAATAAAAATATATCGTACAATCCCATATACCCAATTCTATACCCACAGTTGATCCAGAGGAAGGCAAAAAACCCCAGAAGAGCATGATCCAATTTGCTACAGCAGGGGAAAAAAATTCCTTCCTGATCCCCCGAGAGGCAATGTGTAGTAATAGTGTCCAAAAATAGATTGAGTTCCTCTTCTCTTCCACCGCACCACAGTGTTCAAGTGAGAAAAACCCCCTTCAGATGAAACACTCACCGCAATGTAATGCCTCACACTCTCGTGTTTTGGCAAATACGCAAATAGCACCTCTCAGGTAGGTGGATTGGTTCAGCATCCAATAAAGTGATCTTCAAATTAGCTCCATATAAATGTGAAAATAAAGAGTGCAAAAAATAGTGTAATACTGCAAAATTCAGTTTTATTTATGTACTACAAATCCTTCAAATATTGCACTCACATGGTAACCAATCAGAGTAAGCAAAATCACACTGCAACAATTTCAAACTGTCTCCACCAACGAACACTGGTCACGGCGAACCCAAGATCAGCACAGGGCACAGAACAGCACAGTGTACACTCTCTACCTGTCCTCTCCGCTCGTGGTCGCCGTTTCTAAAGGTGGCTAAAATAGAGTATATGTCACACGGCACTCATCACACGCTTTAACAAGTTTTCAATAGCCTGCCGTGTAGCCACGCATGTGATGAGTGGGGGTAATCATTAGGGCGGCTTTTTATTGATTACCACTTTTTTCAAGAATGTAGCCTTCCCTCCACTCCAAATCCTCTTCCTGATCGACCACAGGTGGTCTTCAGAGGATTTCCTCCCCTTAAACTTCAGTTAGCCCCTAATATTTTGGATGCTCCAAATAGAGTATCCTTTTTCCAAAAGTCCAAAGGGTATTTTCCTTGCCACAATTGTAACGTGTGTGCAATCAATAAGTATAAAAGGAGGAAAATATGTCAATTCAACTCACCAATCACTGGTAAAGTCTATGATATTAATACGTTCATTACTTGTACATCTCTTAATGTTGTTTACCTGTTGATTTGTCCATGCGGCCTCCAATACGTAGGCCGCACAACGCGTGCCATGCATGTTCGTGTAAACGAACATATTACGAACATCAGGAAGGGGTTTCCTAAACATACAGTGTCTAGACACTATTTAGAGTGCCATAAGAAAAACCCTATAGGCACCACCTTTCTGGCCATTGACCGTTTTACTCCACACTGGCGGGGTAGTATGTCTAAGCGGGAAATGTCTAAGCTTGAAACCCGCTGGATTTACGACCTCAAATGTTACACCCCTTTCGGCATGAATGTCGACTGGGATGTGCATTGTTTCATTAATAATAGTTGACGTTTATAACCTCTCTATTTTTATATATTTTTTGAATTGTTCCATTATATGTTGAAATATTTTTACGTACCGTATTTTTCGGACCATAAGACGCACTTTTTTCCCCCAAAAATATGGGGGGAAAATGTCTCTGCGTCTTATGGAGCGAATGTGCATCAGGCAACGCCCCCCGCCACTGCCAGGAACGCCCCCCTCTCAGTGCTGTGTTTTGACCTAGGCATGAAAAAAAGCCAAGCCCCCCACCCGTCTTCCCGTGGCCGCCTCCCGCACAAATGCAGCGGCACTTGCAGGGACGGACTGACCGGAATCGACAGAACACCTGCGCTGTTTCACATTTCACACACTGAACGCTGCTTAGCGATGGGCGACGAGCGCTCTGTGATTGGCCGAATGGGGTCATGTGCGGGCTGCCGACATGGGCGTCTGCGATTGGCCCCGGTGGTGAATGTGGAGGCGGGACTGGTCTGTGAGTGACCGTGGTGTTCCGTCAGATATAGCGACCGGAACAGCTGCACGTGTGAGTCCCGCCTCTCTGCCTGGCACTCTGTGTGTCTCCTGAGGTCTCCCTCTGATCACTCTGTCAGCCCCCCTCCCCCTCTGTCTATCAGCCCACCCCTCTGTCAGTCAGCCCACCTCTGTCAGTCCCCCACTCTATCAACCCCCCTATCCCTCTGTCAGTCAGACCACCTCTCTTTATCAGCCCACCCCTCTCTGTCAGTCCCCCCCCACCTCTGTCAGTCCCCCCCCACCTCTGTCAGTCACAGCAGGGTGCATTGTGCCAGCCACCCACTCACTGTCTCACAGTAGGGAGCCAGGCCAGCCACCCGCAGCAGGGTGCACCGTGCCACCCACCTGACTCACAGCATGGAGCAAGGCCAGCCACCCACAGCAGGGTGCACCATGCCAGCCATCCACTGATCCGCAGCAGCCTCCCACTGACCCGCAGCAGGGAGCCAGGCCAGCCACCCGCAGCAGGGTGCCAGCCAGCCACCTAGTGTGACATACCCACAGCAGGGTCAGGGTGCCAGCCAGCAACCCAGGGTGACCCATCCACACCAGGAAACCAGCCAGCCACACACAGGAGCCAGTCAGCCATGGTGACCCAATCACAGCAGGGAGCCATCCAGCCACAGTGACTCATCCACAGCAGGGCCAGGGTGCCAGCCAGTCACAGGAGCCAGCCACAGAGGACGCGGGAGCCAGCCAGCCACAGCTACAGTACCCCTAGTTAAGGTAAGAGGAGCGCTACAATGGTCGGGCTGCATTTCTTTGGCAATGGTCGGGCTGCATTTCTTTGGCAATGGTCGGGCTGCATTTCATGGGCACTGGTAAATATTTTAGTACACCATTTGGTTAAAAATAATTTTTTTCTTGTTTTCCTCCTCTAAAACCTAGGTGCGTCTTATGGTCAGGTGCGTCTTATAGAGCGAAAAATACGGTATATATTTTTATATTTCACATTTACATTTTGTGAGTTTTTCTTGATGCAATAATATGTATCAATAATTTGTATCATATGTGTGTAATTGGTTTAGGCTTTTTTATGATATGGTAGATGTGGTTTGAACACTAGTGGGCAGTGTCTGACATTAGCATTTCCATGTTATATTACTTCAGCCATTTCATACCATATAGTGTTGTTGGGAGCCTCCCTTTATTCCCCCTTCAGCGCTTACCTTTTTTGTTTCATTTATATTTACATTTTATCTAATGTGATTTATGTGAAAATGTTCAACATTTTATCCTTGCCTTAAGTGATGAGGTTGTATTTATTATTTGATTCTACTTGCTGGAGTGTTTCAATGTGCTGCTGGCCCTTTGTTTTAGTTATTTTTTAGCCCGTGCTCACTTCCTGATCCATCAGGAGGAGCGCTGTCCTTGCCTGGTAAGCCTCACTGGCGCCACTTCCGGGTTAGGTGTGTGATCGCCTGACCGGATGTTGATAGTGCTGTTGAAGGAGATTCCAGCGTAAGGATTCGCGCTTGCGTCACTTCCGGGGAACATAGAGGATGTTCTGTTTACCCGGAAGTGACTTGGACACGCTGGCTCTCTCTTCCTGTCTTCTTGGTTTGCATTGCACGTGTGCGGCCGCGGGTGACCAATCGATTTGATCTTGGATTGGCGCGGCCGCATTGCGCAAGATCAACAAATGTCTGAAAGACGTTTTTTATTACACTCAGCTGTCTGTCCAACCACGCTGTCCTTTCATTGGCCAGAATGACTTGGACACCTTGTATATATGTGGGCGTGCTTATATCTTAGGCCACGCCTCTGATGATATCAACATTGGATGAAACATGTCAGGCTGGCTGGCTGGCACACTAATGGCCGCGGAATTGTGTTTTTTATGCCTTGATGATTTTTACCTGTAAGTAAGTAGACTACAATAAATTTTGTATGTTTATCTTACGGGCTTCACTATGCTAGTCTTTCTTTACATTTGAGTAATACCTCTTGCTGAGATCTAGCACCCATGTTTACCATTTGAGTCTTGGAAGTTACCCTGTCATCTGGGTTGGAGATTCGTCGTGTGATTTATCCATCTGTGCTGGAGTTTTACCTCAACATCAATCCTCTGCATTATGTGATTACAACGCCTGTCATTACTTTCTGGTAAGCAAATTGCAAACACGGTGGTGTAGTGTGCCCTGTTTACCTTGGCGCACTGAAGCTTGGTGGTGGTTTCACAACAATTCCATAGCTATCAAATGATGTTCATCTGCACCTATTTGGACTGTTATTTAATTTATTGATTTTCACCTATAATATTTTTAAGCGCTGCATTTTTGGACTTTAGGATTTAACAACAGATGTTAATTTACGCAGGTTATACACACTCATCATATTCAGGAGGGATCCAGGACGGTGGCCTCTAGATATAGAGAAGGCCTTCGATACAATCGAGTGGCCATTTCTATGGGAAATACTTAGAAGGATGGGATTCCCATTAGTTTATATTAGGTGGATCCAAAGAATATATGGAGAGACCTATGTTAGTGGTTAAATTGGGAAGAAAATTATCATCCTTCTTTCAGCTTTACAGAGGCATGAGGCAGGGCTGCCCTCTTTCTCCAGCACTCTTCGCAATAGCAATAGAGCCAGTGGCAGAGGCTCTTAGGACTTTGCCAAATATACAAGGACTTTGTGTGGGGGAGGGGGGCTGGAGGAGAGGGTTGCCCTGTATGCCGATGATATGCTGTTTTTTAGAGACGCGGGTTCATCTTTAGAATTATTAAATACCTTTTCACTTTATACAGGGCTAAAAGTAAACTGGGGCAAGTCCCTATTATTCCCTATTGATCAGGGAGCACAGGATACCGCAGCCCTGCATGTACCATTGAAGTGGGTGACAGAATTTAAATATCTTGGCATAATAATATCTAGACAGGTTGAGGATTTTTGAACATTGAATCTTAATCCAGTGATACAGGAGCTTGAGAGGAAACTAAAGATATGGGCAACGGTTACCTCTGTCATTATTAGGACGTATAAATCTGGTGAAGATGAAGATTCTTCCTAAATTCTTGTGCATATTCAGGAATTCTCCACAATGGCTGCCAAAAAGCTTCTTCTAACAGTTACATGGAATGCTCTCCAGATTCATATGGGCAAATAAACCTGCCAGAATTAAATTGAGTACGCTTATGAGACCGGCAGCACAGGGGGGGGGGGTTAGCCTTTCCAGATTTTTATAAGTATTACTTAGCTACACAGCT
>CM055123.1:334516120-334594990 GCA_029206835.1 Rana muscosa | reverse complement strand
ACACTCTGCTTCAAGCCTGCTGTGCTGTCTGCTCTGACCACTCTACTCTGTCCATTCACCCTCAGCTCCTCCTGCTTTTTTTTTTTAAGTCTGGCGGGTGTGGCTAACGTCATCATCGGTGGACAGACAGAGGCAGCACTCGTGGAGGATCGGATCTTCTTGGCGAATTCCTGAAAACTGCGCATGCACAGTTCTGACCAGCCGCTTCCAACCATTTTATACAGGGGTCGCTGGGCAGCCAGTGGGGCCCCCCAGGCAAGTGTGGCCCCCGGGCAACTGCCCAGCGTGCCCAATGGAAAAGATGGCCCTGCTAGGCAGTCTTGAAGGGATCCAAGACTGATTGATTTTTATGAAGGTCAGTCGATCGACCGAGTCGGTGGACAGGCGCACCCTGTGATCGGTTACAAAGCCTCCAGCAGCACTGAATGTGCGTTCCTGGATGCAGGACAGGCCAGTAGCTCAATTGCATACTGTGCAAGCTCTGGCCAGTGATCCATCCTCAAGACCCAGTAACCCAGATGATTTTCGGTGGGAAAGGTGCCCAAGTCTGATATTGCCCCTAGGTATTCCTGCACCATGTAAACCAGACACTGGCGATGGTTGCTGGAACCGATCATACCTTGGGGCTGCGGACTAAAAAATTGTCTGAACGCATCGGTCAGACGGCCACCTTCTCCACCGCTCCTTCTTTGACTGACCGAAGCCTCAGCAACACGTTGTCCAGGACCAGGAATTTGTAACCTCCCAGTCTCTGGGAACGCGTTGCACAGACATTTCTGCAAGGCCTCACAAAGATGCTTCATCCTCTGCTCCCTCTGCGACGGCAAGATAAGGTTAGCAACCTTATCCTTCTAACGTGGATCAAGGGGGGTTGCCAGCCAGTAATGATCCCTCTCCTTGATCGCACAAATACGAGGATCCTTCCGCAGGCTTTGCAGGATCAGGGATGCCATGCAGCATAGGTTTGCTGAGGCATTTGGTCCGGAGTCCTCTGGGTCACTCGGGACGACATGATCCGCAGCCACCTCCTCCCAGCCACGTACAAGCCCATGGGTGTCTTGGGACTGTAATTGATCCCTTGAAGACTGCTGCTGATGCTGAGTGCTAGGCTCCACCTCCATGCTGACACAATCCTCCTCCTCCTCGTCCTCTTCCTGTGTGATAGCCAGGTCAGCAGGAACACTGTCTGGATAAAGGGGGCCTTGAGAGGTAAGGAAGTCCTCCTCTTCCTCCCTCTGTTCTGCCTCAAGTGCCCAGTCCATTTTTCCATGCAGCGTGTGCTCCAACAGGTGGACAAGAGGGACAGTGTCACTGATGCATGCACTGTCACTGCTCACCATCCTCGTGGCCTCCTCAAATGGTGCCAGGACAGTGCATGCATCCCTGATCATGGCCCACTGGCGTGGGGAAAAAAATCCAAGCTCCCCTGACCCTGACCTGGTGCCATATTGTAACAGATACTCATTGATGGCCCTTTGTTGCATGTGCAGCCGCTGCAGCATGGCCAACGTAGAGTTCCACCTGGTAGGCATGTCACAGATTAGGCGGTTCTTGGGCAGGTTGTATTCCTTTTGCAGGTCAGCCAGCCGAGCATTGGCATTATGTGACCGGCAGAAATACCCACAGAGTTTCCTGGCCTGCTTCAGGACCTCCTGTAAGCCCGGGTATCTGCCCAAGAACCGCTGCACCACCAAGTTAAGGACGTGAGCCAAACAGGGCACATGGGTCAGGTGTCCCTGTCGGAGGGCAGAGAGGAGATTGGTGCAATTGTCGGAAACCACCATTCCTGGCTTAAGCTGGCATGGCGTCAACCACCTCTGAGCCTGCCCCTGCAGAGCTGACAGAATCTCTGCCCCAGTGTGGCTCCTGTCCCCCAAGCACATCAGCTCAAGCACCGCATGGCATCTTTTTGCCTGCGTACTTGGGTAGCCCCTTGAACGCCTACAGAGCACCGCTGGTTCCAAGGACAAAGCACAGGAAAAGGCCATGGAGGAAGAAGAAGAGGAGGGGGTGGAGGAGAGAGGTGTGTCAGAATCACCAGTAGTAGCATTTTGGAGGTGTGGTGGCAGAACAACCTCCAACACTACTGTACCTTGTCCTGCATCCTTCCCAGCTGCCAGCAGTCACCCAATGCGCCGTAAAAGATAGGTATAGTCCCTGTCCATGCCTGCTGGACCATAAGACAGCGGTAATATGCACCTTACCGCTGACCGCCCTGTCCAGCGAGGCCAAGACATTGCCTTCTAAATGCAGGTAGAGAGCCGGAATCGCCTTCCGTGAGAAAAAGTGGCGTTTGGGAACCTGCCCCTGAGGAACCGCACATTCCACAAACTCACGTAAGGGGGCAGAGTCCACCAACTGAAAAGGCAGCAAGTGAAGTGCTAGCAATTTAGCCAAGCTAGCATTCAACCGCTGGGCATGTGGATGGCTGGGAGCGAACTTCTTTCGGCGGTGCAGGGAAATTTGCCTGGTACAATCTGACGTCGGTGTACCGATAGCAGATTGCCCGCAAGTACTTGGCTGTGACACACTTAATTCTACACCTTCATTCCTCTCAGTGCAGGTTTCAGAGAGGACTGAAGGTATAGTGGGGTTGGAGATCCCAGCTGATGAGGAGCAAGGAGAGGTCCGCTTTGTTCTTTGGTGTGGGTCTTTCTTGTATGCTTGCCAACGGACTGCATGGCAGGTCGACATATGTCTGGTCAAGCACGTGGTGCCCAAGCGGCTCATGTTTTGGTCACGCAAGATACGCTTCAGATATATGTTGCAAATAGCAACGGTGCGATTTGCTGCACACGTCTCAAAAAAGCCCACACCAAATAACTTTTGGAATAACGCGCAGAGACAGCAGCGCCCTGAACATGCGGAACACTGCGGTGTGATGCAGTCGGTTGGCTGCCCTTAAGCTGACCCGTGGAGGGCATCCTGCCTCCTTGGTGATGTGCCTCCTCCTCCTCCTCTCTCCTATCAGGCACCCACGTGGAGTCAGTGACCTCATCATCCCCTCCCTCCTCATCACTGGAGCAAATCTGGCAGTATGCTGCAGCTGGGGGAACATGACTGCCAGATTGCTGTCCTTGTTGGGCACCCCCTCTCTCTGGGCTTACGTTACTGCCTTCCTCTAGCTGGGTACCATCATCGGAGCCTTCAAAACGCTGGGCATCCTCCTGGAGCATGTACCCAACACTGTGGTCAAACAGTTCGGGGGACTCCTCAGGAGGACATGGTGGGACTAGGGAAGGAGTAACTGATGTCATTGAGCCGAGGGAAGAGGCCACTTTGGCAGCTGCTTTGCCAGACAAAGTACCCTGAGCCTGGGTGAGAGAGGATGAGGAGGATGAGGACGGCTTGGTCATCCAGTCTACCAAGTCTTCGGCATGTTGCGGCTCAACATGGCCAGCTGTCGAAAAGAAGGACAAGCGTGTCCAATGGCCACGTGCTGATGAGGATGCACCGTGTCCACGACCAGCACTGTTGCCTCTAGACACAGAGCCTGCTTGCTCTCTTTTATTGGCTCGTGACTGTCTGCCTCTCCTTGTTGGCCTTCCAGACATACTAATAGCCTGCAGTGAGATGTACCTGCACAAAGCTGGGATGTATATATACTGATTATACTGCAGCTAGCAGAATCAACTGCCTGCCTGTGGTATTAATATGATCAGAACACCAGCAATTGACTTCAGGTAGCTTTAGGTGCTGTGACAGCAGGAAGGTAAAGTCACCTGGTTGCATCCAGGGGGGTAGATATATTTCTCCCAGATTCAGGCTTTATGCCGACTTATACAACTAGGGAGTTGATGAAGCCCAGCTGAGGCTAGTGGGCTCATGGATGACTCATACCTCTAGAGAGAGGGCTGGGCGTCGTGCAGGCAGGGAGTTGATGAGACCAGCTGAAGCTTGTCAGCTCATTTAAGGCCTTTATAAAAACTCCCAGCTTCATTAGATGTTAGCTCATGCCTGGACCCAGACCTGTGTGGACTGTCTAGGGAGAGTGAACCCCTGTGCGGTGAGACAAAGCCTGTGTGGCTATTTGCTTGGACATTTAAAACCAGGGACTTAGGGACTAGGACAGCACTAGGCTGATCCCAGTTGTTAGTTAGGAAACCTGTATGTTTAGTCAGAGGTCAAGTTGACCAGGATTTATTTTGTTTATGTTTCTTTTGCTTTGCTGTGTTTTGTCACTGTAAATAGAAAATAAACCGCACCTTTTTGATTTTGAAAACCACAACCTCCGTTTGCTGGGCCTGTTTTTGTGTGGGGAGCCCATCTCGGGGGTCACACACACCCGCTGCCGAGCTAACCCCCTCACAGTTGGTGGAGAACCAGTGGCAGTTTTTTTTTAAGCCAGCATGGAGGAGATACTGAAGCAGCTGGCTCTAGCAAATGCCAATCAACAGCAGACAAATGCAGGTTTGCAAAAGAGCCTTGCAGCTCATCAACAGAGCCTTGCAGCTCAACAACAGAACTTCGCAGCCCAGCAGCAAGCTCATCAACAGAGCCTTGCAGCCCAGCAGCAGACAAACGCAACTTTGCAACAGAGTCTGGAGGCTCAGCAACAAGCCCAGCAGCAATCTGAGGCCCGCTTCATAGACCTGTTGCAGAAGCAAGAGCAGAGACTACAACAACAGATGGAAGCAGTAATGCAGCAACGTCCGCAGACCAGTGAGGAAAGCCGTCCCACTAATACCGCGTCCTTTGGGGTGAGTCGTTTATTGACAAAAATGACTGGAGAGGATGATCCAGAGGTATTTTTGACCACATTTGAAAGGACCGCTGAAAGAGAAAAGTGGCCTGAGGAGCAGTGGGCTGGACTGGTGGCTCCTCTGTTAACTGGTGAATCGCAGAAAGCTTACTATGACCTAGAGCCTAACCAAGCAAAAGACTATGTGATGCTAAAAGCTGAAATATTGGCAAGGCTGGGTGTCACCCAGGCTGTCCGGGCTCAGCGTGTGCATAACTGGACTTTCCAGCTTGGAAAACCCCCCAGGTCTCAAATGTATGATCTCATTCACCTGAGCAGAAAGTGGCTACAGCCAGAGACTTTGTCCGCACCAAAGATTGTGGAACGTGTTGTAATGGATCGGTTTTTGAGAGCTCTTCCTACTGCCATCCAAAAGTGGGTAAGCCATGGAGACCCAGAGACGGCCGATGGTCTTGTGGATCGTGTGGAGAAATACTTGGCTACAGAGAACCTGACGGCCTCTTCCAGAGACACTCAGACTTTCCACCCTAAGACCAGACCATCCCCAGGGGCGGATAAGAGGATTCCAAGGGGTGAGGGTGGAGAGAGTGAGAGGGTGGGAGCTCTACCCCAAGTTTGGCGAGAACAGCCTGGGAAATCAGCGGCTCAAGAGGCCGCAAGAAGGATCGTTTGCTACCGCTGCCGGCAAGCGGGACATATTGCAGCCAATTGCCCGGTTGTGGAGGAACCCATGCAGTGTGACTTTCTGACGGGCAGACGTCAGTCGCTGTGTGCGACAGTCGCATGCACTGCCATTCGAGGAACTGAGAAACATTTATGCAAAATGTGTGTTAATGGTAGAAATGTTGTGGTATTGCTGGATTCAGGTAGCCTTGTGACCCTGATAAAGGCTGAGTTAGTTAAAACAGAGGTCTCTGGGAATAGCAAGGTAGCTGTTATTTGTGTGCATGGGGACACCCGAGAGTATCCAGTGACTACAGTGTGTTTCGAGACCCCCAAAGGTACCCTCTCTCATCCAGTGGGCTTAGTATCTCAGTTACCGCATGACGCCATTGTGGGAAGGGATTTTCCGAAGTTCTGGGAACTGTGGGATGATCCTGAGCCCCCCACTGGTGCCCCTATGTACCAGGAATGTGATAGCCAGAACTCCCCTGAGAGTGGTGAGGACTCTCCGGAATTTCCCTTATCAGTATTGGCAGGGGAGACTCAAGAAACTGGAGAGGAGCCCACCTCCTCAGACGAAAACCTACCGTCTGTGGAGTTTTCTGATCTTGAGGTTCACAGGGAAAACTTTGCCACAGAACAGTTGAAAGACCCCGCCCTAATAAAGGCACGGGAAAACGTAGTGAAAATAGATGGCGAGTTAGTGAACCCAGATAATACCTGCACTTACCCATACTTCAGCGTAGAGAAGGACCTACTGTATCGGGTGGCAAAAAGGGCAGAAGAAACCGTTGAGCAGCTTGTGGTGCCCAAACCTTACAGGAAGTTGGTGTTGGAGTTGGCCCATGGGCACATTCTTGGAGGTCATCTGGGGACAGAGAAAACCCGAGAGAGGGTATTACAGAGATTCTATTGGCCGGGGGTGATGAAGGACATAGAAAATTATTGTTCCTCCTGCCCTGTGTGTCAGAGGTCGGCCCCGATGCCACATTTCCGTAGCCCGCTGGTCCCTCTACCCATGATTGAGGTCCCGTTTGAGAGGATCGCCATGGATTTGGTAGGTCCTATAATCAAGTCCGCTAGGGGGCACCAGTACATATTAGTTATAATGGACTATGCCACCCGTTATCCAGAAGCGATCCCTCTCCGAAATACCTCGGCCAAAACCATAGCCAAAGAGCTATCTCTTGTGTTTAGCCGGGTGGGTATTTGTAAAGAACTGCTTACGGACCAAGGTACACCCTTTATGTCCCGGGTTATGAAGGAGCTGTGTAAATTGTTCAAAGTGACGCAATTACGTACATCTGTGTATCACCCCCAAACCGATGGGCTGGTTGAAAGATTCAACAAAACCCTAAAACAAATGTTGAAGAAAGTGGTGGATAGAGATGGAAAGGATTGGGACTGTCTACTTCCTTATCTGATGTTTGCTATTAGGGAGGTGCCCCAATCCTCTACGGGATTCTCCCCCTTTGAGTTACTGTATGGAAGACACCCAAGAGGGCTGTTGGATATTGCCAAGGAAACTTGGGAAAGTGAGAGTTCTCCCCACAGGAGTGTGATTGAGCATGTCGCCCTGATGCAAGACCGAATTGCACAGGTAATGCCCATCGTGAAGGAACATTTGGCCCAAGCGCAGTTAGCACAGCAGAGAGTGTACAACCGTGGAGCCAAGACCCGTACCTTTTCCCCGGGGGATAGGATACTGGTACTTGTCCCTACGGTTGAAAGTAAATTCCTTGCCAAATGGCAAGGCCCCTACGAGATAATGGAAAAAGTGAGCGAAGTGAATTACAAGGTCAGACAACCAGGAAGGCGAAAGCCCGAACAGATCTATCACGTTAATCTGTTGAAAGCCTGGAGGGATAGAGAGTCCCTAGTCGCAGACACTTGGTCACCAGCTCAAACTGGTTGCGTGATTCCTGAGGTTGGAATAGCAGCCACCTTGTCACAACCCCAACAACAGGAGGTTAAGGAGTTTGTGCTTCGCAACAAGGAGGTATTCTCTGAGCTGCCGGGACAAACATCTGGGGTAGAGCATGACATCATTACCCCGCCCGGTGAAAGGGTGAAGTTAAAACCCTATCGGATCCCAGAGGCCCGACGGGAGGCAATACGGGAGGAAGTACAGAAAATGCTGAACTTAGGGGTGATAGAGGAGTCCCAAAGTGATTGGTCTAGTCCCATTGTGTTGGTGCCTAAATCGGATGGGAGCTGGCGATTTTGTAACGATTTTCGTCAGTTGAACAAAGTTACAAAATTTGACACCTACCCCATGCCACGTATAGATGAGTTGATCGACCGGCTGGGAACAGCCCGATACATGACGACTCTTGACCTCACAAAAGGGTATTGGCAAATCCCCCTGGCCAAGTCGGCCAAAGAGAAAACCGCATTTGTAACCCCAGACGGGGCGTTCCAATATAAAAGAATGCCGTTCGGGTTACAGAATGCGCCGGCCACATTCCAGCGGAAAATGGACCAGATGCTGAGGCCCCATCGGAAGTATGCTGCGGCTTACCTGGATGACGTAATTGTCCATAGCACAGATTGGGCCTCACATCTGCCAAAAGTGCAAGCAGTCCTGGACTCTGTTCGGGAAGCGGGGTTTACGGCTAACCCCAAGAAGTGTACCATTGGGCAGGAGGAGGCCAAATATCTTGGGTACACCATTGGGAGGGGAGTAATAAAACCCCAACTCAACAAAGTCGAGGCCATCCAGAGTTGGCCACGTCCCAACAGCAAGAAGCAGGTACGAGCCTTTCTGGGAATCGCTGGGTATTATCGGCGATTCATTCCCCACTTTGCTTCTAAGGCTGTGCCCCTAACCAACCTGACGAAGGGGAAAGGGTCGGTCATGATTAAATGGACCCCCGAGGCTGAGGCAGCATTCCAATTCTTGAAACAAGCCTTATGTAGCCAGCCAGTGTTGTACTCACCCGACTTCTCTAAAGACTTTGTCGTACAAAGTGATGCGTCAGATGTGGGGTTAGGAGCAGTATTGTCCCAGGTCTGGAACGGGGAAGAGCACCCAGTCATTTACCTCAGCAGGAAGTTGAAGTCCCATGAGGTAAATTACGCCACCGTTGAAAAGGAGTGTTTAGCGGTGAAGTGGGCTCTAGATTCCCTTCGGTACTACCTGCTAGGTAGGCACTTTGACATGGTTACGGATCACGCTCCGTTAAAGTGGATGGCTCAAAACAAGGAAACAAATAGAAGAGTGAATAGGTGGTTCCTGGCCCTCCAGGAATTCAACTTCACAGTAAAGCATCGCCCTGGCGTTCAAATGGGGAATGTGGATGCTTTGTCTCGAGTACATGAATGCCTGATTGCTGGTGTTCCAACCCCGAGGTTAAAACAAGAGGGGGGGGTATGTGACAGCAGGAAGGTAAAGTCACCTGGTTGCATCCAGGGGGGTAGATATATTTCTCCCAGATTCAGGCTTTATGCCGACTTATACAACTAGGGAGTTGATGAAGCCCAGCTGAGGCTAGTGGGCTCATGGATGACTCATACCTCTAGAGAGAGGGCTGGGCGTCGTGCAGGCAGGGAGTTGATGAGACCAGCTGAAGCTTGTCAGCTCATTTAAGGCCTTTATAAAAACTCCCAGCTTCATTAGATGTTAGCTCATGCCTGGACACAGACCTGTGTGGACTGTCTAGGGAGAGTGAACCCCTGTGCGGTGAGACAAAGCCTGTGTGGCTATTTGCTTGGACATTTAAAACCAGGGACTTAGGGACTAGGACAGCACTAGGCTGATCCCAGTTGTTAGTTAGGAAACCTGTATGTTTAGTCAGAGGTCAAGTTGACCAGGATTTATTTTGTTTATGTTTCTTTTGCTTTGCTGTGTTTTGTCACTGTAAATAGAAAATAAACCGCACCTTTTTGATTTTGAAAACCACAACCTCCGTTTGCTGGGCCTGTTTTTGTGTGGGGAGCCCATCTCGGGGGTCACACACACCCGCTGCCGAGCTAACCCCCTCACAGTGCACACATTGCAAAGGACACAGTACACTAACTGTAAATACTGAAGCTGCCTGTCTGTGGTATTAATATAATCAGAACACCAGCAATTGATTTCAGGTATTTTTAGGTGCACACTGTGCAAAGGACACAGTACACTAACTGTAAATACTGAAGCTGCCTGTGGTATTAATATGATCAGAACACCAGCAATTGTCTTCAGGTATTTTTAGGTGCACACTGTGCAAAGGACACAGTACACTAACTGTAAATACTGAAGCTGCCTGCCTGTGGTATTAATATGATCAAAACACCAGCAATTGTCTTCAGGTATTTTTAGGTGCACACTGTGCAAAGGACCCAGTGCACTAACTGTAAATACTGAAGCTGCCTGCCTGTGGTTTTAATATGATCAAAACACCAGCAATTGTCTTCAGGTATTTTTAGGTGCACACTGTGCAAAGGACACAGTACACTAACTGTAAATACTGAAGCTGCCTGTGGTATTAATATGATCAGAACACCAGCAATTGTCTTCAGGTATTTTTAGGTGCACACTGTACAGTAAGTGAAACACTGCAGCTAACACAATCACCTGCCTGCCTGTCAGTATAGAGAATAACAGGAATGGATCTAGCTAAACTGAATACAGTGTATAAACATATATACACAACACCTAGGATGCATATATCCTCTACACACTGTAACTGCAGCTAACTGACTCGCCTGCCTGCTCTATCTAACTCAATATAAATGACACTGTCTCTCTCTGTAAGCTCTCTCTTTAACCACCGCAACACACTACACAAGGCCGCCACGGAAGCAGCCTTATATAGTGTGGGGCGTGTACTAAACCCCCTGAGACATAATTGGCCAAAGCCACCCTGGCTTTGGCCAATTATGGCTCTTCGTTTTTTGTGCGCCGTGATTGGCCAAAGCATGCGGGTCATAGTGCATGCTTGGCCAATCATCAGCCAGCAATGCACTGCAATGCCGCAGTGAATTATGGGCCGTGACGCGCCACTCAAATTTGGCGCGAACGGCCCATAATGTTTACAATTCGGCGAACAACCGAACAGGCGATGTTCGAGTCGAACATGGGTTTGACTCGAACTCGAAGCTCATCCCTAGTTATCATTATACTCATCACATTCTTTCACAGTCCCCCCTAAAATGGCTATTTTCTATCTGTCCCTCAAACTAAAGGTCCTACTCACCTGGCCCATTCTCCTCAGCAACTCGTTTAGGCTGTGCATAGAAAAGGGCAGCAACTAGCTCACTACCTCCCTCAACACAGCTTAGAGAAGGGCGATCAGGTTCTTCCTATCCCTATAAGCCTATATCCCTATAGGACTGTGAAATTATGGACATACGCTTAATGAGAGGCTTTCCCATGTTATCTTTTCCTATGTTAGGCGCTCTGTGGTTGATACCCCAGTCTTACCCTGTGTTCCAACCCACTGCCCCCCAGGACCCACAACTCTGTACTAATGACCTTGGCATGAAGGGTCAAACGGACAAGGTACTATGTCACAGTAATCAAAGATAAAGGTGGCCATGTGTGCTTGAAGAGTTATACTAAAATATAATTATGGTATTATTTTTGTGATGACCACCTCCTGGGCCCCCCCTAGACCAAACAGAAAAAGGATATGCAGCATGGTCATCATGAAGTGGGCAGGATCTTGTCCTCAGGGGTTGGATCTTTCTTGCAGTGGGAAGAGTGTATCCAGGTGTTCTTCCCGGCCAATTTGACTGAGGTGGCTGTGGTCAGCAAAACTTGGAACGGACCATCATATCTTGGCTCAAGGGAGTGCTTCCTCATAAACTTCTTTACTAGCACCCAATCTCCAGGCAGGGCAGTACTTGGTGTGTTCCTGTATCTAATTCAGGATCTGGAATGGAAGAAAACATTCGAGAATGGATATTAGTTAATGCTCTAGACAAACGTGTGACATAGCTAGTTAACACATCAGATTGTAACTGCAAATGCTGTGGGAAATAACAGCCAAGTCTGGGGGCTGAACCAAAAAAAATTCATAGGAGGACAGAGCATGTTTCCACGGGGGGGGGGGGGGGGGTCTGACACTGAACAGGGCAATGGGCAAACTGTCTGACCAACTCATGTTAGTCTCTTGGGCCATCTTTAACATCCTGTTCTTTAGAGTCCCATTCATCCTTTCTACCTTCCCGCTACTTTGAGGGTAGTATGTGGTGTGTAGAGCTAACTGAACTCCCAGTGCTGCCCAAATCTCTTTTGTAAGGGTTGCTGTAAAGGCTGGGCCCAGATCGCTCTCTATCACCTCTGAAACCCCAAATCTACATACTAGCTCACTCAGTAGTTTCTTAGCCGTGGTCTTGGCTGTCATGTTTGTAACAGCGTAGGCTTCTGGCCAGCCGGAGACCATGTCCACCACCACTAGGGCATATTCATATCGGCCACTTTTTGGCATCTGTATGTGATCAATCTGTATCCTCTGGAATGGATAGAGAGGTTTTGCCAAATGCTTCTGCGGAGTCTTTTCTGTCCTCCCCGGGTTGCATTTTGCACATACTGCACGAGGCACAGTAATTTCTGGTTAGGGTGGTTATCCCTGGGGCCCAATAATACTTGCTGATTAGGGATGAGCTTTGAGTTTGAGTCGAACTCATGTTCGACTCGAACATTGCCTGTTCGCCCATTCGCTGAACAGCGAACAATTTGGGGTGTTCGCGGCAAATTTGAAAAGCTGCGGAACACCCTGTAAAAGTCTATGGGAGAAATCTAAAGTGCTAATTTTAAAGGCTTATATGCAAGTTATTGTCATAAAAAGTTTTTGTGGACCCGGGTCCTGCCCCAGGGGACATGTATCAATGCAAAAAAAAGTTTTAAAAACTGCAGTTTTTTTCGGGAGCAGTGATTTTAATAATGCTTAAAGTGAAAAAATAAAAGTTAAATATTCCTTTACATTTCATACCTAGGGGGTGTGTATAATATGCCTGTAAGGAAAGCGCTTGTTTCCTGTGCTTAGAACTGTCCCTGCACAAAGTGTAATTTCTAAAGGAAAAAAGTCATTTAAAAGCACTCGCGGCTATAATGAATTGTCGGCTCCCAGCAATACAGAGAAAAGTCATTGATAAAAAAAAAAAATGCGTGGGGGCCCCCCCAAATTAAATTACCAGGCCCTTCAGGTCTGGTATGGATATTAAGGGGAACCCTGCATCACATAAAAAAAATGACGTGGGGTTCCCCCAAATATCCATACCAGACCCTTCAGGTCTAGTATTGATTTTAAGGGGAACTCCACGCCAAACTTTAAAAAAAATGGCGTGGAGTTCCCCCCAAAAATCCATACCAGACCCTTTATCCGAGCACGCAACCTGGCAGGCTGCAGGAAAAGAGGGGGGACGAGAGAGCGCTCCCCCCGTCCTCCTGAACCGTACCAGGCCACATGCCCTCAACATGGGGAGGATGCTTTGGGGGTCTGTGACCCCTCAAAGCACCATGTCCCCATGTTGATGGGGACAAGGGCCTTATCCCCACAACCCTTGCCCGGTGGTTGTGGGGGTCTGCGGGCGGGGGGCTTATCAGAATCTGGAAGACCCCTTTAACAAAGGGGACCCCCAGATCCCGGCCCCCCCTATGTGAATTGGTAAGGGGTGCATTGTACCCTTACCATTTCACAAAGAAAGTGTAAAATTTTTTTAAAAAACACACAGACACCATTGGGATAAGTCCTTTATTAAAAAAAAAAAAAAAAAGAAGATTCCAGCGCTGGCAATCCACTCTCGGTATCCTGCGATGGGTGATCTCCTCTCCCGGGTCCAGCGATGGATGATCTCTCCTCTCCAGGTCCAGGCTCCAACGATGATGTCCAGCGCAGCGAGGAACAGCAAGCATCCTGTCTCCACCGGAGACACCCTGGGAATGACGCGGCTTCAGCCAGTGACAGCTCTTATGTAGCTGAGGACGGGGCCATCCGTCAAGTGACCCCGTCCCCCTCTGACGCAAGGGGAAACCCGGGCTTTCCATTGCATCAGATGGGGGACGGGGTCACCCGCATGTCAGAGGGTTTTCCCCTTGCGTCAGAGGGGGACGGGGTCACGTGACGGGTGGCCCCGCCCTCAGCTACATAAGAGCTGTCACTGGCTGAAGCCACGTCATTCCCGGGGTGTCTCCAGTGGAGACAGGATGCTTGCTGTTCCTCGCTGCGCTGGACATCATCGTTGGTGCCTGGACCTGGAGAGGAGAGATCATCCATCTGTCATGGATATTCAGTAATGTTTGTCTGCCATCTTACCTTCCTCTTCATGTGTTCACCTTAGAGGCCAGGCTCTCTCACCTGGCTACTTTTATAATCTCTCCTCCCAGTATGCTCCACCCCAGGCCCTATCAAGGAACACTATATTAACCTGTGCACTGCAAGCCAGCCGTGCTGATCAACGTGTTTGTTAAGCATTGTGTGTTTGGGTTACTGCCTGCCGTGTGCTACGTCTGTCTCTGTGTTACGATATTGGCTTGTTCCCGACTATCCCTGTCTGTTAGTCACCTTGACCTTCGGCTTGTCCTTCGTTTATCCGTGTCTGCTTGTTGCCCTGACCTTGGCTTTTCCCCTCACTATTCTTGTATCCTGTGTTGCTGCTTCCCTTCTATCCTCTTTAACCTACGGAGCGTGAGCTAGGGGACTCTGGGGGCCGCGACCTGGACCCAGCTGCAGCGTAGGCCATCCTCACCACTAGAGGCTCTGGTGAAAACCTGCTGGGTCTTAGACTCCGCACCCTGGGGAATCTTGGGCTCTAGCTCCCTGTGGATCCCCGTTGTGCTCCACTGGTCCCGCTTTCCACAACCACCCAGTGTACCATCCGCAGCAGTCAGCCACAGGGTTCACTACCTTGTGGTGCACTCCTGGCCCCCAACGGTGTGCATTTGTCATCTGACCACAGGTGACCTGACAGTTTGATCAGCCATGGACAGGGCTGATGTGCCGCTTTCCATAGATGATCCATTACAGGGCATAGTCCGCAGACTTGAGACCCAGGAATCGAATCAAACTCAGGTGATGCGATTCCTCCAGGATCTGGCTTCCCGCTTCGAGCAGCTTCAGGTCTCCTTAGGACCCCCGGTTCAACAACCTCAACCACTATCAGTGGCTGCACCTATTCCAGTCGCAGTCGCAGCCACACATTCACTACAACTGCCAGCTCCGTCCCGTTTCTCTGGGGACTCCAAAGCCTGCAGGGGGTTCCTTAGCCAATGCACTATTCATTTTGAGCTCCAGCCCCAAAACTTCCTGTCTGATTGGGCAAAGGTAGCCTATATTATTTCCTTCCTCTCCGGTGAAGCTTTAGCCTGGGCAGCCCCTCTGTGGGAACTGAATGATCCAGTGGTTTCTAGCCTGTCTGACTTTTTGATACTTTTTCGGAATATCTTCGAAGAACCGGCTCGTGTCTCTTCAGCGGCCAGCGCACATTTTACATAGTGTGCTTTAAAAAAACATTTTTTCTAGGGACAGAAAACTATAGGTAGGGAGAGTGTCAGTGTGTTTTACTGTGCGAATCCTTGTTTCTAGGGACAGGGAAGGACAGTGAGGGAATTCTCCTTGTGCTATAGTGTGCTTTAAAAAAACATTTTTTCTAGGGACAGAAAACTATAGGTAGGGAGAGTGTCAGTGTGTTTTACTGTGCGAATCCTTGTTTCTAGGGACAGGGAAGGACAGTGAGGGAATTCTCCTTGTGCTATAGTGTGCTTTAAAAAAACATTTTTTCTAGGGACAGAAAACTATAGGTAGGGAGAGTGTCAGTGTGTTTTACTGTGCGAATCCTTGTTTCTAGGGACAGGGAAGGACAGTGAGGGAATTCTCCTTGTGCTATAGTGTGCTTTAAAAAAACATTTTTTCTAGGGACAGAAAACTATAGGTAGGGAGAGTGTCAGTTTCTTTCACTGTGATAATCCTTGTTTCTAGGGACAAAGAAGGAAAGTGAGTGAAATTCTCCTTGTGCTATAGTGTGCTTTAAAAAAACATTTTTTCTAGGGATAGAAAACTATAGGTAGGGAGAGTGTCAGTGTGTTTTACTGTGCGAATCCTTGTTTCTAGGGACAGGGAAGGACAGTGAGGGAATTCTCCTTGTGCTATAGTGTGCTTTAAAAAAACATTTTTTCTAGGGACAGAAAACTATAGGTAGGGAGAGTGTCAGTGTGTTTTACTGTGCGAATC
The DNA here is from genome assembly GCA_029206835.1 of Rana muscosa. Lineage (NCBI taxonomy): Eukaryota > Metazoa > Chordata > Amphibia > Anura > Ranidae > Rana > Rana muscosa. The sequence continues at coordinate 334,579,468 of CM055123.1, read as the reverse complement.
CTTGTTTCTAGGGACAGGGAAGGACAGTGAGGGAATTCTCCTTGTGCTATAGTGTGCTTTAAAAAAACATTTTTTCTAGGGACAGAAAACTATAGGTAGGGAGAGTGTCAGTGTGTTTTACTGTGCGAATCCTTGTTTCTAGGGACAGGGAAGGACAGTGAGGGAATTCTCCTTGTGCTATAGTGTGCTTTAAAAAAACTTTTTTTCTAGGGACAGAAAACTATAGGTAGGGAGAGTGTCAGTGTGTTTTACTGTGTGAATCCTTGTTTCTAGGGACAGGGAAGGACAGTGAGGGAATTCTCCTTGTGCTATAGTGTGCTTTAAAAAAACATTTTTTCTAGGGACAGAAAACTATAGGTAGGGAGAGTGTCAGTTTCTTTCACTGTGATAATCCTTGTTTCTAGGGACAAAGAAGGAAAGTGAGTGAAATTCTCCTTGTGCTATAGTGTGCTTTAAAAAAACATTTTTTCTAGGGACAGAAAACTATAGGTAGGGAGAGTGTCAGTGTGTTTTACTGTGCGAATCCTTGTTTCTAGGGACAGGGAAGGACAGTGAGGGAATTCTCCTTGTGCTATAGTGTGCTTTAAAAAAACATTTTTTCTAGGGACAGAAAACTATAGGTAGGGAGAGTGTCAGTGTGTTTTACTGTGCGAATCCTTGTTTCTAGGGACAGGGAAGGACAGTGAGGGAATTCTCCTTGTGCTATAGTGTGCTTTAAAAAAACATTTTTTCTAGGGACAGAAAACTATAGGTAGGGAGAGTGTCAGTGTGTTTTACTGTGCGAATCCTTGTTTCTAGGGACAGGGAAGGACAGTGAGGGAATTCTCCTTGTGCTATAGTGTGCTTTAAAAAAACTTTTTTTCTAGGGACAGAAAACTATAGGTAGGGAGAGTGTCAGTGTGTTTTACTGTGTGAATCCTTGTTTCTAGGGACAGGGAAGGACAGTGAGGGAATTCTCCTTGTGCTATAGTGTGCTTTAAAAAAACATTTTTTCTAGGGACAGAAAACTATAGGTAGGGAGAGTGTCAGTTTCTTTCACTGTGATAATCCTTGTTTCTAGGGACAAAGAAGGAAAGTGAGTGAAATTCTCCTTGTGCTATAGTGTGCTTTAAAAAAACATTTTTTCTAGGGACAGAAAACTATAGGTAGGGAGAGTGTCAGTGTGTTTTACTGTGCGAATCCTTGTTTCTAGGGACAGGGAAGGACAGTGAGGGAATTCTCCTTGTGCTATAGTGTGCTTTAAAAAAACATTTTTTCTAGGGACAGAAAACTATAGGTAGGGAGAGTGTCAGTGTGTTTTACTGTGCGAATCCTTGTTTCTAGGGACAGGGAAGGACAGTGAGGGAATTCTCCTTGTGCTATAGTGTGCTTTAAAAAAACATTTTTTCTAGGGACAGAAAACTATAGGTAGGGAGAGTGTCAGTTTCTTTCACTGTGATAATCCTTGTTTCTAGGGACAAAGAAGGAAAGTGAGTGAAATTCTCCTTGTGCTATAGTGTGCTTTAAAAAAACATTTTTTCTAGGGACAGAAAACTATAGGTAGGGAGAGTGTCAGTGTGTTTTACTGTGCGAATCCTTGTTTCTAGGGACAGGGAAGGACAGTGAGGGAATTCTCCTTGTGCTATAGTGTGCTTTAAAAAAACATTTTTTCTAGGGACAGAAAACTATAGGTAGGGAGAGTGTCAGTGTGTTTTACTGTGCGAATCCTTGTTTCTAGGGACAGGGAAGGACAGTGAGGGAATTCTCCTCGTGCTATAGTGTGCTTTAAAAAAACATTTTTTCTAGGGACAGAAAACTATAGGTAGGGAGAGTGTCAGTGTGTTTTACTGTGCGAATCCTTGTTTCTAGGGACAGGGAAGGACAGTGAGGGAATTCTCCTTGTGCTATAGTGTGCTTTAAAAAAAAAAATTTCTAGGGACAGAAAACTATAGGTAGGGAGAGTGTCAGTGTGTTTTACTGTGCGAATCCTTGTTTCTAGGGACAGGGAAGGACAGTGAGGGAATTCTCCTTGTGCTATAGTGTGCTTTAAAAAAACATTTTTTCTAGGGACAGAAAACTATAGGTAGGGAGAGTGTCAGTTTCTTTCACTGTGATAATCCTTGTTTCTAGGGACAAAGAAGGAAAGTGAGTGAAATTCTCCTTGTGCTATAGTGTGCTTTAAAAAAACATTTTTTCTAGGGACAGAAAACTATAGGTAGGGAGAGTGTCAGTGTGTTTTACTGTGCGAATCCTTGTTTCTAGGGACAGGGAAGGACAGTGAGGGAATTCTCCTTGTGCTATAGTGTGCTTTAAAAAAACATTTTTTCTAGGGACAGAAAACTATAGGTAGGGAGAGTGTCAGTTTCTTTCACTGTGATAATCCTTGTTTCTAGGGACAAAGAAGGAAAGTGAGTGAAATTCTCCTTGTGCTATAGTGTGCTTTAAAAAAACATTTTTTCTAGGGACAGAAAACTATAGGTAGGGAGAGTGTCAGTGTGTTTTACTGTGCGAATCCTTGTTTCTAGGGACAGGGAAGGACAGTGAGGGAATTCTCCTTGTGCTATAGTGTGCTTTAAAAAAACATTTTTTCTAGGGACAGAAAACTATAGGTAGGGAGAGTGTCAGTGTGTTTTACTGTGCGAATCCTTGTTTCTAGGGACAGGGAAGGACAGTGAGGGAATTCTCCTTGTGCTATAGTGTGCTTTAAAAAAACATTTTTTCTAGGGACAGAAAACTATAGGTAGGGAGAGTGTCAGTGTGTTTTACTGTGCGAATCCTTGTTTCTAGGGACAGGGAAGGACAGTGAGGGAATTCTCCTTGTGCTATAGTGTGCTTTAAAAAAACATTTTTTCTAGGGACAGAAAACTATAGGTAGGGAGAGTGTCAGTGTGTTTTACTGTGCGAATCCTTGTTTCTAGGGACAGGGAAGGACAGTGAGGGAATTCTCCTTGTGCTATAGTGTGCTAAAGCATTCCTCATCAACCATCTTTGAAATCCTTGTTTTTTTGGACAGTCAGGGAAATTGTCATTGTGCTATTCTGTGCAAAAGCAATCATCCTCAACCATATTTAGAAATCCTTAAGTAAAGGGACAGAGAAGGACACCTGAAGGTAGCCCTTATTGCTTTTTTCCCATCTCCCTGCAGGCCATCTATTAGAATGTCTGGAAGGCAAACAAGGAGAGGCAGACAGTCAGGAGGCAATAAAAGAGGGCAAGCAGGCTCTGTGTCTGGGGGCAACAGTGCTGGTCGTGGACGCGGTGCATTGTCATCAGCACATGGCCATGGGACACGCTTGTCCTTCTTTTCGGCAGCTGGACATGTTGAGCCACATCATGCCGAAGACTTGGTAGAGTGGATGACCAAGCCCTCCTCCTCCTCCTCATCCTCTCTCACCCAGGCTCAGGGTACTGGAAAAGCAGCTGCCAAAGCGTCCTCTTCCCTGGTATCAATGTCAGACTCATCATCAGTCACTCCTTCCCTAGACCCACCATGTCCTCCTCCTGAGGAGTCCCCCGAACTGTTTGAGCACAGTGTTGGGTACATGCTCCAGGAGGATGCCCAGCGTTTCGAAGGGTCTGATGATGAAACCCAGCTAGAGGAAGGCAGTAGCGTGAGAGCAGACAGAGGGGATGCTCAAGAAGGACACCAATCTGGCAGTCATGTTCCAGCAGCTGCAGCATACTGCCAGATTGGCTCCAGTGATGAGGAGGGAGGTGATGATGAGGTCACTGACTCCACGTGGGTGCCTAATAGGAGAGAGGAGGAGGAGGAGGATGAGGAGGAGGCACATCTCCAACGAGGCAGGATGCCCTTTGGTGGCCAGCGTAAGGGCAGTACACCGATGGAATCACACCGCAGAGCTCCGCCTGTGCAGGGCGCTGCCTCTGCCCGTCATTCAAAAAGTTCTTTGGTGTGGCCCTTTTTTTAGGCTAGTGCATCAGATCGCACAGCTGCTGTTTGCAACATATGTCTCAAGCGTATATCGCGTGGCCAAAACATCAGCCGCTTGGGTACCACATGCCTGACCAGACATATGTTGACCTGCCATGCAGCTCGTTGGCAAGCCTACCTCAAAGACCCACACCAAAGAACAAAGCGGACCTCTCCTTGCACCGCATCAGCTGGGATCTCCAACCCCACTATAACTTCAGTCCTCTCTGAAACATGCACTGAGAGGAATGAAGGTGTAGAATTAGGTGTGTCACAGCCAAGTACTTGCGGCCACTCTGCTAGCAGTACACCGACGTCCGATTCTAGCAGGCAAATTTCCCTGCCCCAGCTGCTGGACCGTCGAAAGAAGTTCACTCCCAGCCATCCACATGCCCAGCGGTTGAATGCTAGCTTGGCTAAATTGCTAGCGCTTCAACTGCTGCCTTTTCAGTTGGTAGACTCGGCCCCCTTCCGTGAGTTTGTGCAATGTGCGGTTCCTCAGTGGCAGGTTCCCAAACGCCACTTTTTCTCACGGAAGTCTATTCCGGCTCTCTACCGGCATGTGGAAGGCAATGTCTTGGCCTCGCTGGACAGGGCGGTCAGCGGTAAGGTGCATATTACCGCTGACTCATGGTCCAGCAGGCATGGACAGGGATGTTACCTTTCTTTCACGGCCCATTGGGTCACTCTTTTGGCAGCTGGGAAGGATGCAGGACAAGGTGCAGTAGTGTTGGAGGTTGTTCCACCGCCACGCCTCCAAAATGCTACTACTGGTTGTGACACACCTCTCTCCTCCACCCCCTCCTCTTCTTCTTCCTCCATGGCCTCTTCCTGTGGTTTGTCCTCGGAACCAGCGGTGCTCCGTAGGCGTTCAAGGGGCTACGCAAGTACGCAGGCAAAAAGATGCCATGCCGTGCTTGCGCTGGTGTGTTTGGGGGACAGAAGCCACACTGGGGCAGAGGTCCTGTCTGCTCTGCAGGGCCAGGCCGAGAGGTGGTTGACGCCACGCCAGCTTAAGCCAGGAATGGTGGTTTGCGACAATGGCACCAACCTCCTCTCCGCCCTTCCGACAGGGACAACTGACCCATGTGCCCTGTGTGGCTCACGTCCTTAACCTGGTAGTGCAGCGGTTCTTGGGCAGGTACCCGGGCTTACAGGATGTCCTGAGGCAGGCCAGGAAAGTCTGTGTGCATTTCCGCAGATCTTATAATGCCAGTGCTCGCCTGGCTGAGCTGCAAAAGGAGTTGAACCTGCCCAAGAACCGCCTTATATGTGACATGCCCACCAGGTGGAACTCAACGTTGGCCATGCTGCAGCGGCTGCACACGCAGCAGAGGGCCATCAATGAGTACCTGTGCGACTACGGCAGCAGGACAGGGTCAGGGGAGCTTGGTTTTTTTCTCCACGCCAGTGGGGCATGATCAGGGATGCATGCACTGTCCTGGCACCATTTGAGGAGGCCACGAGGATGGTGAGCAGTGACAGTGCATGCATCAGTGACACTGTACCTCTTGTCCACCTGTTGGAGCACACGCTGCGTGGAATAATGGACAGGGCACTTGAGGCAGAACAGAGGCAGGAAGAGGAGGACTTCCTTGCCTCTCAAGGCCCCCTTTACCCAGACAGTGTTCCTTCTGTCCCACCCATCGCACAGGAAGAGGAGGAGGAGGAGGAGGAGGAGGAGGATTGTGTCAGCATGGAGGTGGAGGCTGGCACTCAGCATCATCAGCAGCATTCTTTTAGGGATGATTTACAGTCCCAAGAAACCAGTGGACTTGTACGTGGCTGGGAGGAGGTGGCTGCGGATCATGTCGTCCTTAGTGACCCAGAGGACTCCGGAGCGAATGCCTCAGCAAACCTACGCTGCATGGCCTCCCTGATCCTGCAAAGTCTGCGGAAGGATCCTCGTATTCTTCGGATCAAGGAGAGGGACCATTACTGGCTGGCCACTCTCCTTGATCCACGGTACAAGGGTAAGGTTGCGGACCTTATGTTACCGTCGCAGAGGGAGCAGAGGATGAGACAACTCCGGGAGGCCTTGCAGAAAGGTCTGTGCAACGCGTTCCCAGAGACTGGGAGGTTACAAACTCCTGGTCCTGGACAACGAGTTGCTGAGGCTTCGACCAGTCAAAGAAGGAGCGGTGGGGAAGGTGGCCGTCTGACCGATGCGTTCAGACAATTCTTTAGTCCGCAGCCCCAAAGTATGATCGGTTCCAGCAACCATCGCCAGCGTCTGATAAACATGGTGCAGGAATATCTAGGGGCAAGGTCAGACTTGGACACCTTCCCCACCGAAAATCCTCTGGCTTACTGGGTCTTGAGGATGGATCACTGGCCAGAGCTTGCACAGTATGCAATTGAGCTACTGGCCTGTCCTGCATCCAGCGTTCTTTCGGAACGCACATTCAGTGCTGCTGGAGGATTTGTCACGGATCACAGGGTGCGCCTGTCCACCGACTCGGTTGATCGACTGACTTTCATCAAGATGAACCAGTCTTGGATCACCACCAGCTACCACACACCTGATGCTGATATAACAGACTAATTGATTTTAACATGTCACATCCCTTCAAGACTGATGCTGATGCTGAGTGCCTGTGCTGTTATGTTGACTGGCTATCCTCCTCCTCCGAGTCCTCAATGATACGATTGATGATGATAGCTTGGAAGATCATTTTTGTTTATGGGTGCCGCCACCAGTGGCTAAGGCCCAATTTTTCAGCCCCTGTTTTACAGGGGCGTGTAATTACAATTTTTTTAGCAATAATTTGCCATAGGGCTCATTGCTGTGCTCCAAGTACAGTATCTGTGAGGGGTTGGAGTGTTGTGGCACCAGTGCCTAAGGCCCAATTTTTCAGCCCCTGTTTAACAGGGGCGTGTCATTACAATTTTTGAAGCAATACTTTGCAACAGGGCTCACTGCTGTGCTCCAAGTACAGTATCTGTGAGGGGTTGTAGTGTTGTGCCACCAGTGCCTAAGGCCCAATTTTTCAGCCCCTGTTCAACAGGGGCATGCAATTACAATTCTTGATCTAATAATTCACAGCAGGGCCCCTTGCTGCACCCACCAAGAGTAACTCTGAGGGCTTACAGTGTTGTGGCAACACCACCACCACCACCACCACCACGAAAGGCCCAATTTTTCAGCCCCTGTTCAACAGGGGCATGCAATTACAATTCTTGATCTAATAATTCACAGCAGGGCCCATTCCTGCACCCACCAAGAGTAACTCTGAGGGCTTACAGTGTTGTGGCAACACCACCACCACCACCACCACCACGAAAGGCCCAATTTTTCAGCCCCTGTTCAACAGGGGCATGCAATTACAATTCTTGATCTAATAATTCACAGCAGGGCCCATTGCTGCACCCACCAAGAGTAACTGTCAGGGCTTACAGTGTTGTGGCACCAGCACCACCATCAAAGGCCCAATTTTTACTACCACTGTTCAACAATTATATGTAATTAAAATTCCTGATATAATAGTTGACAGCAGGGCGTTCCAGAACCAACCAAGAGTAACTGTGAGTGCTTACAGTGTTGTGCCAACACCAACAACTAAGGGGCCTATTTCTGCAGAGTATATACGGCAGGTCCCTACTTTCAAACATCCAACTTACAAACGACTTCTACTTGCAAACGCAAGAAGACAACAGGAAGTGAGAGGAAATCTACCACTAGGAAGGAAAATTCTCTCCTGTAAGAATAAATATGGGAGAAAGGTGTCTCCTCTGTACTGATGCTTTATCAGCAATCCTTGTTTTAAGAAAAACACCACATTTCAAAAACAGTTGTCATTGGGACGGAAAGTGAGGTGAAATGTTCTGAACAGGGGCACAGACAGCAAAACAAATGTTACAGGGGTGATAACCCTTACCTATGTTTTCCAAAAAGTTTAAAAATAGATTTTTGGGCTGGAGCTACACTTCAACAATGTACCTGTTCAAAATTACAAACAGATTCTACATAAGAACAAACCTACAGTCCCTGTCTTGTATGCACCGCCTGTATACGGCTGTTCAGAGTATATAGGGCCTTTTTTATTTTATGTGCGGGGTTCCCCTTAATATCCATACAAGACCCAAAGGGGCTGGTAATGGGCTGGGGTAGGGGGGGGGGGGTCATGGGGTAGCTATGCCATTTTTCTTAAAGATTTTCATCCATATTACCGGGACCAGACATTACATTAAAGCCGCAAGCAGTTTTAAATGGCTTTTTTTTCCCTTTAGAAGTGTCATTTTGTGCAGGGACAGTTCTAAACACGGGAAACTCGTGGCACTTCACAGGCATACTTTAGACACCCCCCAGGTACGATATTTAAAGGAATATTTGACTTTTTTTTTTTCACTTTATGCATCATTAAAATGACTGCTCCCGAAAAACGACCGTTTTTAAAACTTCTTTTTGCATTGATACATGTCCCCTGGTGCACAACCCGGGTTCCCAAACCCTTTTTAGGACAATAACATGCATAATAGTTGTTATAATTAGCACTTTAGAATTCGAACGTTCGCATCCATTGTATTTAATAGGGTTCTAATGTTCGTACGAACTTTCGGTCCGTTCGCGGGTTCTGGTGCGAACCGAACCCGGGGGTGTTTGGCTCATCACTACTGCCAGCTGAGGAACCCATGCAGCTGGGTCGGACCAGGCTATCCCCCGAGGAACGCGCTAGGCGCAGAAATCTAGGCCTGTGTCTCTACTGTGGGGACAAAGGTCATTTTCGTGACACTTGCTCTCATTGTCCAGAAAAACGTTTGGCTCCAATACATCTTGAAAGTGGAGTATTGGACCCAGAAATATCACCCTCACCTTCTCGTCTTCTTTCTGTGTTCCTTCCTGTTGGTGCTTCTTCCCATTCGGTCACAGCGTATCTGTATTCCTGAGCCGCTGGCAATTTCATGGACTGGGAAATTGCATCCTCTATGAGACTTACCCTTTTGCCACCCACCACGCCCTTGGTGGTCTTGGCGATTGATGGCACTGTTCTCCCGGGTGGTCCTATCCGCTTCCAGACCCTCCCTGTTAAGATGTCAGTAGGGACACTCCACCAGGAGTGGATATCCTTCCTCATCTTACCTAAGGCCTCAACTCCTATCATTTTGGGTCTCCCATGGTTACGGCTCCATTCTCCACACGTTGACTGGACTACTGGACCGATCCTGGCTTGGGGTTCCACCTGTTCCTCATCCTGCCTACCCAAGGTTGCCCCCTGTGAACCTGAGCCAATCATTCACTCCAGTTTGCATAACCATTTACATTTGTCTGTCCCTATTCACCCTTGGATGCACAGCCAGGCTAGCTTGTCTACAAGTTCTGCAGTCGCTACGTCTTGCGATGCGATTCAGGTAGACGCTACACCTGACTCTGCTATTCACTCGGCCTCTGTACTAGTTATGCCAGTCCAGCCCATGCCCAGTGAGCCTCCTACTTTTTCTTATTCAGGACATTCTGCTTGTCTTTCAGCTATTCAGCTTGACTCCTGTGACATGTCACCTTCTAACCAACCTGACCTCAGGGTTCCACTGACCTCTGCCCAGTCTGATGGTCCTGTGCTAGATTTCCAGATCTTCTTTAAGGGTCTGGGGGACCCTCCTTAGATCCCTGTTGATCCTCTTATGCCCTTGCTTATTCCTAAAAGGCATTTGGTGCTCAATAAATCCTCTCCTCCTCTCCCTACCTCAGTTCCGGTCTCTGAGGATAATCTAAAGTACGAGGTTAGTCAAGTTCTGGATTCTCAGCTCTACAGAGGTATTTTTCAGTACCTTGTGCTTTGGAGAGGGTTTGGTCCTAAGGAGGCATCTTGGATCGCTGCATCTGAGGTCTTTGCACCTCGTCTGTTGAGGAGGTTTCATCTGAGGTTTCCCTTTAAGCCTGGGCCCAGGCGGGGGAGGGGGAACGCCCATAAGAGGGGTGGTACTGTCATGGATATGCAGTAATGTTTGTCTGCCATCTTACCTTCCTCTTCATCTGTTCACCTTAGAAGCCAGGCTCTCTCACCTGGCTGCTTTTATAATCTCTCCTCCCAGTATGCTCCACCCCAGGCCCTATCAGGGAACACTATATTAACCTGTGCACTGCAAGCCAGCTGTGCTGATCAACGTGTTTGTTAAGCATTGTGTGTTTGGGTTCCTGCCTGCCGTGTGCTACGTCTGTCTCTGTGTTACGATATTGGCTTGTTCCCGACTATCCCTGTCTGCTAGTGACCTTGACCTTCGGCTTGTCCTTCGTTTATCCATGTCTGCTTGTTGCCCTGACCTTGGCTTTTCCCCTCACTATTCTTGTATCCTGTGCTGCTGCTTCCCCTCTATCCTCTTTACCCTACGGAGCGTGAGCTAGGGGACACTGGGGGCCGCGACTTGGACCCAGCTGCAGCGTAGGCCATCCTCACCACAAGAGGCTCTGGTGAAAACCTGCTGGGTCTTAGACTCTGCGCCCTGGGGAATCTTGGGCTCTAGTTCCCTGTGGATCCCTGTTGTGCTCCACTGGTCCCGCTTTCCACAACCACCCAGTGTCCCATCCGCAGCAGTCAGCCATAGGGTTCACTACCTTATGGTGCACTCCTGACCCCCAACGGTGTGCATCTGTCATCTGGCCACAGGTGACTTGACACCATCGCTGGACCCCGGAGAGGAGCTCACCCATCGCAGGATACCGAGAGTGGATTACCACCGCTGGAATTTATTTTTATTTTTTTAATAAAGGACTTATCCCAAAGGTGTCTGTGTTTTTTGTTTTTTTTACACTTTCTTTGTGAAATGGTAGGGGTACAATGTACCCCTTACCAATTCACATAGGGGGGCGGGATCTAGGGGTCCCCTTTAATAAAGGGGTCTTCCAGATTCCGATAAGCCCCCTGCCCGCAGACCCCCACAACCACCGGGCAAGGGTTGTGGGGATGAGGCCCTTGTCCCCATCAACATGGGGACATGGTACTTTGAGGGGTCACAGACCCCCAAAGCATCCTCCCCATGTTGAGGGCATGTGGCCTGGTACAGTTCAGGAGGGGGGGCACTCTCTCATCCCCCCTCTTTTCCTGCGGCCTGCCAGGTTGCATGCTCGGATAAAGGGTCTGGCATGGTTTTTTGGGGGGAACTCCACGCCATTTTTTTTTTAAATTAGGCGTGGAGTTCCCCTTAAAATCCATACCAGACCTGAAGGATCTGGTATGGATATTTGGGGAGAACCCCACGTATTTTTTTTTTTATTTGACGCAGGGTTCCCCTTAATATCCATACCAGACCTGAAGGGCCTGGTAATTGAATTTGGGGGGGCCCCATGCATTTTTTTTTTATCAATGACTTTTCTCTGTATTGCCGGGAGCCGACAATTCATTATAGCCACGAGTGCTTTTAAATTACTTTTTTTCCTTCAGAAATGACACTTTGTGCAGGGACAGTTCTAAGCACGGGAAACAAGCGCTGCTTTAAAGGCATACTATACACAACCACTAGGTACGAAATTTAAAGGAATATTTCACTTTTATTGTTTCACTTTAAGCATTAATAAAATCACTGCTCCCGAAAAAACTGCAGTTTTTAAAACTTTTTTTTGCATTGATACATGTCCCCTGGGCAGGACCCGGGTCCCCAAACACTTTTTATGACAATAACTTGCATATAAGCCTTTAAAATTAGCACTTTAGATTTTTCATGTTCGAGTCCCATTGACTTTAACGGTGTTCGGATGTTCGAACAAATTTATTGCCTGTTCGCAAGTTCTGGTGCAAACCGAACTGGGGGGTGTTCGGCTCATCTCTATTGCTGATCAGTGAATTCATTAAGTTCTTAGAGAGATGTGCAGGTCCTTGTGCCCATTGGATGACTGCTGGATACATATATTTTGGTAAACAGGTTTTCCCTCTCATCAGATATAGATCTCCATCGTATTCTGCTCCTTTATCGATCCATTCCAAATGTTCTTCTGTGTGAGCTGCATTTTGCATAGAGGCTAGGTACAGTCTGTTAGATGGCACATGCACTGTCAAAGGCACCTGCGCTGAAGATTCACTCTCTTCTTCGGCCACTTCAGCCATTTTTCGTTGGTCTTTCGCTGCTTGTTTGGCAGCTATATCCACCAGGTGGTTCCCTCTGGCTTCTTGAGAATTCAGTTTACCATGTGCTTTAACCTTCAAGACAGCCACTTGGTCAGGCAGGAGTAGTGCATTCATTAACTCCTTGATGGCTGAGCCGTGTTTCACCAGTGTTCCAGCAGCTGTCAGAAATCCTCTAGCCCTCCAGATGATACCGAAGTCATGAGCCACTCCTAGGGCGTACCTTGAGTCTGTGTAAATGTTGGCTCTTTTACCTTCTGCTATCTTACACGCTGTAGTGAGGGCTTGGAGCTCCGCTTCCTGAGCAGATACAGTTGGTGGTAATGCTCCTGCTTGTAGAATTTCAAATTCAGAGGTCACAGCATAACCTGTGTGGTACTTGCCTCCTTCATCTGTATATCTGGAGCCATCCACAAAAAGTGTGTAGTCAGGGTTTTCCAGAGAAGTTTCACTCACTGTAGGTAAATGTGTGGTTTCCATGCGCATCATTTCAAGGCAGTCATGTGGAGCAACACAGGGGTCTTTTTCTTCACCTTCTCCGTCTTGTCCCCCCTCGAAAAATGGCAGAAGGGTGGCCGGGTTGAGAGTGAGACACCTTTGGAGTGTCACATTGTCAGGAAGGAGGAGGGAGATTTGCAACTGAAAATGTCTGGCGGTGGACAGGTGTCGGGGTTGCACCTAATTCAGTATGGCAGCAATGTCATGCGGTGCCAGAAGAAGCAGGGGGTGTGCTAAAATGAGGTCTGAAGTTTTGTCCAGTAGAGCTTGGGCAGCAAAGACTGCTCTTAAGCAGGAAGGGCCACCCCTCTCTCTTACAGTTAAACCCCCTCTCTCTCCCCGTTGCACCCTCTCTCTCTCACACCGTTGCACCCTCTCTCTCTCTCTCTCTCACCCAATGGGTCTAGTCCATCCTCCATGTGATTGAGCTAGGACCCCTGTGGCGTGGCCTTTTCTTTCCGACACAAACAGTTTAAAGGGCATTCCATAATCTGGAAGGCCCAAAGCAGGAGCTGTGGATATTGCTTGCTTCAGCAGAAATAAAAATTGTCCAGGGCCTCGCTTGACAGGGTAAACGGCACAGACTTGAGAGCATCATAGAGTGGTTGCATGAGGATCGATGCATCAGGGATCCACGCCCTGCAGTAGGATATGAGTCCAAGAAAAGCATACAGTTGTTTAGTTGCATGTGGTTGGGAATATCCTGGATTGCAGCAACCCGGTCTGATGTGACATGTCTTGTGCCCTTGGAAATGCAGTGGCCCAAAAAGGTGACCGTCTTGGAGCACCACTGTACTTTGGCTTTGGAGGCTTTACAGCCTTGGTCCGCAACGTAGCATAGTAGACTTTCAGAATTTTCTTCCGCAGCGAGTTGGTCATCTGCACAGAGGAGAAGGTCGTCCACATATATGAGAAGAGTCACTGTAGGGTGTTCTTTTTGCCATGTATCAAGTATGGAAGTTATGGCTTTGGCAAACTGGCTTGGAGAATTTTGTGCCCCTTGTGGCTTAACTTCCCAGGTGTACTGCTTGTTGTCATGGGAGAAAGCGAAGAGGTACCTGCAGGAAAGATGCAGGGGAACACTGTAGAATGCATTTGCCAGGTCCACTACAGTGAAGTACTCAGCCGTTGGAGGTAATCCTTATAATAAGGTGTGTGGATTTGGCACAATTGGGGTGTGCAACACTGTGGGGCTGATTTACTAATAACAGTGCGCTGCGCTGCTTCTAACCTTAATTGGTGCGCCTGATAACTCCTTCACTGGGCGCAGGAAGCAGCGGCGCACTGTTATAGTAAATAGAAATGTCAGCGGCGCTCTATTGAAAATGAATGGTTCCCTATGGGAGCCCATTGATTTGAATAGAGGTCGCCCGGGAAGTCGGATCCGACTTGCGGGCGACTTGTGTGCCGGCTGACACAGGGACAGCGCGACTCTGCCAGGCGACCTGGACACGATCTGAGCGTGTGAAGCAGCCGCTCAAGTCGTGTCCTAGAGGAGACTAGCCGGCCGAGAATGTGTCCAGCGCGATGTCATCGCGCTGGTCCTCGGCAGCCTCGCTGTCCCATGTTTGGTATGAATCATGAAGGGGAACTCCAGGCCAAATTTTAATGAAAAAACCGGCATGGGTTCCCCTTCAGGAGCATACCAGGCCCTTAGGTCTGGTCTGGATTCTAAGGTGAACCCCCTAAGCCGAAAAACGGCGTGGGGGTCCCCCCAAAATCCAAACCAGACCCTTAGGTCTGGTCTGGATTTTAGGGTGAATCCCCTTAAGCCGAAAAACGGCGTGGGGTCCCCCAAAATCCAAACCAAACCCTTATCCGAGCACGCAACCTGGCAGGCCGCAGGGGAAAAGGGGGGGACGAGAGCGCCCCCCCCTCCCTCCTGAACCGTACCAGGCCGCATGCCCTCAACATGGGGGGTTTGGTGCTTCGGGGCAGGGGGGCGACCTGCGGCCCCCCCACCCCAAAGCACCCTGCCCCCATGTTGATGGGGACAAGGGCCTCTTCCCGACAACCCTGACCGTTGGTTGTCGGGGTCTGCGGGCGGGGGGCTTTTTGGAATCAGGGCGCCCCCTTTAAAAAGGGGGCCCCCAGATGCCGGCCCCCCACCCTATGTGAATGAGTATGGGGTACATCGTACCCCTACCCATTCACCTGGTGGCAAAATAAGTCAATAAAAAAAGACAACACAGGTTTGAAAATTAATTTATTGGGCAGCTCCGGGGGTCTTTCTGCCGGGCCCCCGCTATCTTCTGCTAGATCTTTTGCTAGCGGGGGTCCCGGGCTTCCTCGCCGTCTTCTTCCGACTTCGGGGGTCTTTCTGCCGGGCCCCCGCTATCTTCTGCTAGCTCTTTTGCTAGTGGGGGTCCTGGGCTTCCTCGCCGTCTTCTTCCGACTTCGGGGGTCTCTTGTTCTGTTCTCCGGTTGTTCCCCCCTGCCCCGAAGCACCAAACCCCCCATGTTGAGGGCACGCGGCCTGGTACGGTTCAGGAGGGAGGGGGCCGCTCTCTTGTCCCCCCTTTTCCCCTGTGGCCTGCCAGGTTGAGTGCTCGGATAAAGGGTCTGGTGTGTATTCTAAGGGGACCCCACGCAATTATTTTATTTATTTTTTGGCGCGGGGTTCCCCTTAAAATACACGCCAGACCTGAAGGGCCTGGTATGGATTCTGGGGGGACCCCCACGCCATTTTTTTTCATTTTTTTTGGGAGAGGGTCCCCTTTGAATCCATACTAGACCCAAGGGCCTGGTATGGACCTGGGGGGACCCCACACTGTTTTTTTTTTGGTTTTGTTTTTTGAACCGTTTTTTTTTTTTTTTTACATTTCCTTTAACAACCAGCTATAAACAGGTCAAACAAAAAATCGCCGCAAAATTGCGGTACTTGCGTTTTGGATGCGGGTCCATTGAATTCTATTTAAAGGCTAAAAATAAAACCTATGTGGCTCACTGCCAAAGTTAAAAAAGCTATAAACTATAAGAAAAGAGCTTTTAAAAAATATAAAAATGAGGGAACACTAGTGTCATTTAAATGTTACAAAGAATATATCAGGATATGTAAAAAGGAAATCAAGGATGCAAAAATTCAAAATGAACGACAGATTGCAAAAGATAGTAGGACAAACCCCAAAAAATTCTTCAAATATATTAATAGTAAAAAGGTCAAGTCTGAGCATGTAGGCCCTTTACAAAATAATCTAGAGTGGGTGACTGGGGACAAAGAGAAGGCTAATTTATTAAATACTTTCTTCAGTTCTGTGTATACAAAGGAGCATGGGGGAGCTCATGTCCAAAATGGGGGTGGTAGTGACACAGCCCCAAATCCACAATGGCTCAAAAGTGATATGGTCCAGAAATATTTAGATGGAATAAAGGTGGATAAAGCACCTGGACCAGATGGCATACACCCACGGATCCTAAAAGAATTGAGCTCTGTAATTTCAAAGCCATTGTATTTAATTTTTAGGGACTCATTAATGACAGGAATAGTACCACTGGATTGGCGCAGGGCCAATGTGGTGCCTATATTTAAAAAGGGAATTAAGTGTTTACCAAGTAACTATAGACCTGTTAGTTTAACTTCTATAGTTGGGAAAATACTGGAGAGATTAATAAAAGACCACATAGATGAGTTCTTGCTGGAAAAAAACTATTTAAGCAACAGACAGCATGGATTCATGAAAGACAGAAGTTGTCAAACAAACCTGATTTCTTTTTATGAAGAGGTAAGTAAGACCTTGGACAGAGGGGTGGCAGTGGACGTGGTATACTTGGATTTTGCAAAAGCGTTCGATACAGTTCCCCACACACGGCTCATGTGTAAGGTAAAGTCTACAGGATTGGAAATATCAGTTTGTAAATGGATAGAAAACTGGCTAAAAGACAGAATTCAGAGAGTAGTGGTTAATGATTCTTACTCTGAATGGTCCAAGGTTATCAGTGGTGTACCCCAAGGTTCAGTGCTGGGACCCTTACTTTTTAATATGTTTATAAATGATATTGGGTCTGAGATCAAAAGTAACATTTCTGTCTTTGCAGATGACACCAAGCTATGCAGTGGAATAACGTCCTTACAGGATGTCGCCAATTTACAAGCCGACCTCAATGCTCTGTCTAATTGGGCGACTATGTGGCAGATGAGGTTTAATGTTGATAAATGTAAAGTTATGCACTTGGGGGCTAATAATATGAATGCATCATACATACTAGGGGGAGTACAACTGGGGGGATCCGTAGTGGAGAAGGATCTGGGGGTTTTGGTAGATCATAAGCTCAATAATGGCATGCAATGCCAAGCTGCGGTTTCCAAAGCGAGCAAGGTCCTTTCTTGTATTAAGAGAGGTATGGTCTCCAGAGAGAGAGATATCATTTTGCCCCTGTTCAAATCATTAGTAAGACCTCATCTGGAATATGCAGTTCAGTTTTGGGCCCCAGTTCTCAAAAAGGATATTGGGGAACTGGAGAAAGTGCAGAGAAGGGCAACCAAACTGATAAGAGGCATGGAGGAGCTCAGCTATGAGGAGAGATTAGAGGAACTGAATTTATTCTCTCTTGAGAAGAGGAGATTAAGGGGGGATATGATCAACATGTACAAATACATAAGGGGTCCATATAGTGAACTTGGTGTTCAGTTATTCACTTTACGGTCAACACAAAGGACAAGGGGGCACTCTTTGCGTCTAGAGGAAAAGAGATTTCACCTCCAAATACGGAAAGGTTTTTTCACAGTAAGAGCTGTGAAAATGTGGAATAGACTCCCTGCAGAGGTGGTTCTGGCCAGCTCAGTAGATTGCTTTAAGAAGGGCCTGGATTCTTTCTTAAATGTACATAATATAACTGGGTACTGACATTTATAGGTAAAGTTGATCCAGGGAATATCCGATTGCCTCTCGGGGGATCAGGAAGGAATTTTTTCCCCTGCTGTAGCAAATTGGATCATGCTCTTCTGGGTTTTTTTTGCTTTCCTCTGGATCAACTGTGGGTATAGAATTGGGTATTTGGGATTGTAAGATATATGTTTATTTTTTTTTTTTTTTATTTTTTTTTTACGGTTGAACTGGATGGACTTGTGTCTTTTTTCAACCTGACTAACTATGTAACTATGTAAATTACATCCAAAACACTGTTTTTGTCCTGGCAAAAAAAATCTGCAGTTGCGTTTAAAATCGTTTTTCACAAACCCTCAAAATGCCTTCAGACGCCGAAGATTTCCACGTTTCAGATGCGGTACCAGCGTTTAGCCGCATTTTAGTTTAGAAGCGTTTTTAAAGGTGACCTATTTTTTTACATTGATAAACTCCAAATTTATGGCAAATGAGGAAAAACCATAATATATATATATATATATATATATATATATATATATATATATATATATATAAATGCAATTGCTTCCATTGCATTGTGGACAATCCACAACTTGGGGCAGCTGACGTGGCAAGTGACACGCTAAATACAACTACACTGCTGCTCTCAGCTGCTCATATCACTCTGGTCTCACTAAATAGCTAAAATCGTAAATAATACTGTTTTTGGAGCTTAGGGCGGCTCCTTATCATATACACGCAAATGTGGTAAAACACGGCATGCAAACGCCACAAAGCGCGCCTTTCTAAACGCCACTTTCAACCTTACTTCTGAACACTTTGCACCAGCGTCCCGTCTACATGGGGCCTAAAAACGCCTATGCCATTTACAGCTCAAAAACGCCATGGTGGCCATGAGGCCATAGGCTAACATGGAGAGATGTTTTTAAGCTGCAAAAAACGCTCAAACAAGCGGCTTGAAAAACGTCCGTGTGCATGTAGCCTTATATTAACCACTTGTGCACTGCCCAGACCAAGTTTCACATTTCAGCGCTGATGCACTTTTAATGACAATTGCGCGGTCATACAACACTAACCCAATGAAAATGTTTTATTTGTTGGCACACAAAAAGAGCTTGTTTTTGGTGCTATTTGATCACCTTTGTGTTTTAGTTTTATTTTTTTTCTATAAATACAAAAGACCGAGTTTATAAAAAAAAAAAAAAAAGGATATTTTACCCACTTCAGCACTGGGCCTATTCTGGCACTTCTCTCCTTCATGTAAAGATCATAAATTTATGGCTATAAAATTCATTCAAAACACCAAACATTATATATATTTTTTGGAGCAGACACCCTAGGGAATAAGATGGCGGCCATTGCAAATTTTTATCTCGCTTGGTATTTGCGCAATACATTTTCAAACGCCTTTTGTTTGCTAAAAATATTACAAAACAGTAAAGTTACGGCCAATTTTTTGGTATAATGTGAAAGATGTTGTTATGCTGAGTAAATAGATAACTAAAACATCACGCTTTAAAATTGCGCACACACATGGCATGACACCAAACTTCAGTAATTAAAAATCTCCCTAGGCGATGCTTTAAATTTTTTACACGCTACCATTTTGGCATTACAGAGGAGGTCTAGTGCTAGAATTGTTGCACTCGTTCTAACGCACGCAGCAATAACTCACATGTGTGGTTTGAATGGAGTTTACATATGTGGGCGGGACTTACGTGTGTGTTCGCTTCTGAGCGCAAACTACCGGGGACATGGGCGTTTTTTCTTATTTTTTATTTTTTTTACTTTTTTGTATTTCTTACTCTTTTTTATTTTTTTACATTTTTGGGGATCACTTTTATTCCTATTACAAGGAATGTAAACATCCCTTGTAATAGAAATGTGTGTGACAGGTCCTCTTTATGGAGAGATGCAGGGTCAATAAGACCCCGCATCTCTCCTCCAGGCTGGAAAGCATGATATTGTTCCAAAATAATCACCAATCTCATGCTGACAGCCGAGATCACGGCTTGGTTAACATACGGGAACACGGCGTGATTTCATAACATCGTGCCCGCGCCTCCGATGGTCATAGAGATGACTGATGACCATCTGGTCACCAGTCATCTCCAAATCGTTCTCCGAGCCCCAGATGGCACGGGAGAGCCCGGAGAAGCACCGGATGGCGGCAAGAGGGGGGGGACGTCCCCTCCCCCCGCCTATAAGAACAAACAAGCGGCGGAACTGCCACTATGATCATTTTTATTGTGCACAGAATCGCCGGCTGAAAAGAATGATATCTGAATGATGCCTGCAACTGCACCCAACATTCAGATGTCACCGCACAAAGCCAAGGATGTCATTTGACGGTGGGCGGTAGGAAACTGGTTAATATTTTTTAAAAATGTAATTTTTCTTCTTCATTGATGTACACTGAGACTGCACTGATGGGCACCGATAAGGGGGCAAGGGTGGGCACTGAGAGGTGGCATTGCTATTTGGCACTGGTGGGCAGTGAGAAGTGGCACTGCTAGGTGGCAATGAAAGTTGGCAGTGATGGGCACTGATAGGCAGCACTGCTAGGTGCCACTGATTGGCACCAGTAGTGGGCATTGATAGGTGGCACTGGCAGGGGCTACTAATTGTCACAGATGATGCAGAATTGCCTCTTCCTCTTTGGGCCCCATGTCCCTTGCACATAAGCCGGTGATTGCCTTTTTTTTATGCTCACGCTGTCAGCACAAGGAGAAAACAAAAACCATTACCCAGATTTTGTTTACATCACGTGATCAGCTGTCATTTGCTGACAGCTGATCACATGGTAAAGGGCAGGGATTGGCCCCTTACTCGGATATGTCATCACCTGAGTCTCAGTGACTCTGTGACCACAGCGCACGCAAAGGGGAGGATGTTTATTGACGGACTCCCGGCAATTGAGGACCATGCTGTGACCGTCGATCAGTTATAGCGCTGATCTCAAGTGATTAAAGAGGGTCTAAATGGGCCATTGACATGCATCACAATTCAACTTAGGAATGAGTCTTTGAAAAGTTAAACTAAATAATTTGGCCACTTTATCCTTCCAAATAATTCACTTCCTGTCACATAGCCACACAGGAAGTGAGGGAAAATCCCTAACAATGTCTTTCCTTGGGGACACACAGGTCAGTCTAAATACTTTCCCCATTATGCACATTGCACTCCAGCATATTGCGGGGTACACCACAATTTATTAGGTAGTTTGGACTGTGGGGTTTATTTACTAAAGGCAAATCTACTTTGCACTACAAGTGCACTTGCTGTATATTTGAAGGGGACATGCAAGCCAAAAAAAAAACACCATCTTTGCTTTTACATGATTGTAACATCCAATCACCAGTACTTTCCCTGGAGATTTTCAGCAGCTACACTTTTACTGCAGAGTGGATTTGTCTTTACTAAACCCCAAACTACCCAATGATTTGGGGTGTACACAACAAAGTGCTAGAGTGCAATTTGCTTAATGGGGACACTAGTTAGATTGATCTGTGTGTCCCCAAGAAAAGCCATTGGTAGGGTTTTACCTTCACTTCCTGTTTAGCTGTGTGTCAGGAAGTGAAGCCAATGTTAAGAAAAGGGAGACCAAGGCCAAACTACAAAAAAAAAAAAAAAATCTAAAAAAAAAAAAAAAACACACACATGCAGGGGTTCTAACACTTACTTTGTTTCCCTCAAAATGCCCACAATTACAATTGTATTGCCTTGAGCTATTTTTAAGTGCAGTGCTCTAAATCAGTGCTTCTCAAGTACCCCCAACAGGCCATGTTTGCAGGTTTTCCTTCATCTTGCACATGTGCTTTAAATCACAGTCAATGGTTTTGATTTTTGGACAGCAATTCTCGATAAGCTAAATTCACAAAACATGTCCTGTTGGGGGTACTTGAGGACTGAGGCTGAGAACCACTGCAGTAAAAAAAGGAAAATTGAATACTTACCGCTCTGTATTTTTCATTTCCTGGTGACACTCCATGGCAGCACACAATACAATCCATGCATATACTACCATGAAGGCACCAGGGTAGACAAATCACACCAGTTTTGTTTTGACATGCCAATCAGCTGTCACATTTGGTGCAAAGAAAACACAAAACAAACATCAAAATTTTGCATCTAATTTTATTGTTCAACAAAGTAAAAGGGAAGGCAAAATAAAAAACATGGTCAATTTGAAACAGTTACACTCTCAACATCTTGAGCAATTTTTGGCCAAAAAAATGCAGCAGACAATTAAATCAAAGTGAACAAACAACACACATTAACAACATCAGAATTATTTCAGGGGAACATTTCCCCCACACAAAAAATATACAATCCACAAAATAAACCAAACACCTGTTTTGCAAAGACATAACAAATAAAATACATGTGTTACAAACTCGATAAGGACACCAACATGTACATTTTACCCCACACACACTTGCCTCTTCTCAAGGCAAGCGACCGAATGCTCTGTGAGCTTTATATAACATATGTTTGTGTGCTAATGAGGCAATTGAAGACACATGCACAGTCCATGAAACACCCAAAATGCAAGTTCTCCCAATGTAGAGACTGAAATTCAAAGTGGGCACACCTGTTAAGGATGTCCTTCAATTTCTAACCCATAAAAACACTCTCTGAGTGAGCATGCCCAGAAATATCCAAGCGCTGTTCACACACAAAAAGCACGCCAAAAAAAAACTAACTGGCTGGGCATGTGCAGAACAACACCAATGCAGCTAGCAAAAAATAACCCCCCCTCCCCCCATCCAAAATTAAGCACATCATCCAGCATGCTACAAAATTAGAGATGGGACAATCACCCCTCCCCCCCACCAACAAATCCTATTGCAGTCTATGGGAACTGACTTGTTAATTTTGCTAGTCCCCACTTGGCTGGCTTATCTTCTAGTTATTGGCCTTAAAATGGGGGCCCAGGTCCCACCCTAAGGGACATATATCAATGTCACCAATTTGGAAAAACACCAAAAACAAAACAAGGAGAAGTGCCTTTAAATATGCCAAATTGTTTAAGGGCCATTTCACACCACATGCAGTGCATTGCGTTTTTTATGCATCCAAAATGCATGGAAAGTTGGTTACATGGTTCTAAATGGCAGTGTTTGTTTCAGTGCGTTCCAGTTCCACCAAAAAAGTAGAACATGCTGCATTTTACCTGCACTGGACTGTACTGGAATGCATCAAAACGCATCATAAACGCACTGGAACGCACAGGAACACACCTAAATGCACCAAAAACGCACTGGAACACACTTGTCCTTATCTATGGTTAATAAAAAAGAGGGGTGAAAAAAAAGCACTGGACTGCATCAAAAACTTACCAAAAATGCACTGGAACGCATGAAAAACGTGCATGCAGAAAAGCACCTGGAACGCATCCGGATTGTGTTTCTATGGTGTGAACTGGCCCTAGTTCACACTATAGAAACGCAGTCTGGGTGCGTTCCAGGTGCTTTTCTGCATGTGCATTTTTGACACATTCCAGTGCATTTTTGAGGCGTTTTTGATGCAGTCCAGTGTTTTTTTCCCCCTCTTTTCACTTAGGACAAGTGTGTTGCAGTGCGTCTTTGGTGCATTTAGGTGCGTTGCGGTGCATTCCAGTGCATTTTTGGTACGTTCCGTTGCGTTTTTGATGTGCTTTACTGGGGTCCAGTACAGTTTTGTACCTTAAAAATGCAGCATGACCAATTATTTTTTGGCTTTCTGAAATGCACTGGAACGGACTGCAGTGGTGTCAACTATGCCATTGGCATTAATGTGATCAACTTTCTTTGCGTTTTTCAGGCATCAAAAAAACGCACTGCACTGCATCCGGTGTGAACTGGCCCTAAATATCATCCCAGGGGGTGTCTATAGTATGCCTGTAAAGTAGCACATGTTTTCCATGTTTATAACAGTTGGAGAGCAAAATGACATTTCTAAAGTAAAATAATAGTAATTTAAATGTCCTTGCGGCTGTAATGAATTGCTGGTTCCCGTCAATACAGATAAAAGTCATTGAAAGTCTTTGCTAACCAAAAAAAAAATGCGTGGGGGTCCCCCGAATTCCATAACCAGGCCCTTCAGGTCTGTAATGGATATTAAGGGGAACCCCGCTGCAAAAAAATTTAAAAAATGACGTGGGGTTCCCCCCAAATATCCATACCAGGCCCTTCAGATCTGGCATGGATTTTAAGGGGAACTCCACCCCAAATTTAAAAAAAAAATGGCGTGGAGTCCCCCTAAAAATCCACACCAGACCCTTATCCGAGCACATAACCTGGCAGGCCGCAGGAAAAGAGGGGGGGACGAGAGCGGCCCCCCTCCCTCCTGAACCGTACCAGGCCACATGCCCTCAACATGGGGAGGATGTCCCCATGTTGATGGGGACAAGGGCCTCATCCCCACAACCCTTGCCCGGTGGTTGTGGGGGTCTGCGGGCGGGGGGCTTATCGGAATCTGGAAGACCCCTTTAACAAAGGGGACCCCCAGATCTCGCCCCCCCTGTGTGAAATGGTAATGGGGTACAAATGTACCCCTACCATTTCACAAAGAAAGTGTCAAAAATGTAAAAAATGACAAGAGACGGTTTTTGACAATTCCTTTATTAATGTCTTTTCTTTTCTTCCATCTTCTTCTTCTTCCATCTTCTTCTTTTCTCCATTCGGGTTTCTTCCTCCATCATCCTCTTCATCTTTATCTTCATCTTCATCATCCTTCTTCCTTCGGTGTTCTCGTCCGCATCTTGCTCCGGCGTCTTCCCTTCTTCTTTCTTCTTCGGCCGCTCCATTTGAATTGGAGGTTCCCGCTGTGCGACGCTTCAGTTCTTCAGTTCCCCATCGGGTCCGCTTACACCCGGTGACCCTGCCCCCCTCTGACGCACATGGATTTCACGGGGACTTTCCCCGTGGTGACAGAGGGGGGGCGGAGCCACCGGGTGGTTAGCGGACCAAGTGGAGAACTGAAGCGTCACCCAGCGGGAACCTTCAATTCAAACGGAGCGGCCGGAGAAGAAAGAAGAAGGGAAGACGCCGGAGCAAGATGCGGACGAGAAGACCAAAGGAAGAAGGAAGATGAAGATGAAGATGAAGAGGAAGATGAAGATGGAGGAAGAAACCCGAATGGAGAAAAGAAGAAGATGGAAGAAGAAGAAGATGGAAGAAGAAGAAGGAAGAAAAGAGAAGACCTTAATAAAGGAATTGTCAAAAACCGGCTCTTGTCATTTTTTACATTTTTTGACACTTTCTTTGTGAAATGGTAGGGGTACAATGTACCCCATTACCATTTCACACGGGGGGGCGGGATCTGGGGGTCCCCTTTGTTAAAGGGGTCTTCCAGATTCCGATAAGCCCCCTGCCCGCAGACCCCCACAACCACCGGGCAAGGGTTGTGGGGATGAGGCCCTTGTCCCCATCAACATGGGGTAATCCTCCCCATGTTGAGGGCATGTGGCCTGGTACGGTTCAGGAGGGAGGGGGGGCCACTCTCGTCCCCCCCTTTTCCCCTGCGGCCGGCCAGGTTACGTGCTCGGATAAGGGTCTGGTGTGGATTTTTGGGGGGACTCCACGCCATTTTTTAAGAAAATTTGGGGTGGAGTTCCCCTTAAAATCCATGCCAGATCTGAAGGGCCTGGTTTGGATATTTGGGGGGAACCCGCACGTCATTTTTTTTAAATAATTGCAGCGGGGTTCCCCTTAATATCCATTCCAGACCTCAAGGGCCTGGTTATGGAATTTGGGGGGACCCCCACGCTTTTTTTTTTTGGTTAGCAATGACTTTCTATGACTTTTCTCTATATTGCCGGGAGCCGACAATTCATTACAGCCGCGGGTGCTTTTAAATGGGTTTTTTTCCTTTAGAAATTACATTTTGCTGGCGCACTGTGAAGTTCAGAGCTGCGCCAGTTCAACTTATGCAAATTAGTTTATGTGACTTGACATTTACTAAGATTTTGCCGGCGCAGTGTCCCGGCGCATTTGAACCATTGAAATTCCCGCGCTGAGCTCAAAAAAACCTCCCGCAGCTCGAATCGTACTTGCCGGCGCAGCGGGCTGGTTTTGAAAAAGTTACTTTCCCACTCTATTTTGGGCATATTAGTTATTTGGGCAGGTGTCCCTACACTTCCTCACATCACCCCACATCACCCCTATTATATTCTCACTTCCAACTTCTTTATATTTAGATTTTAACATGCCCTGCGCCAGGTCCATAGTAGCGCGCTGAGCGCCTCCTCCCGGGCACAGAGAACACTATAGTAAATGGGAAATAGGGCTGCGATACCGGCGCTAATTTTTTGTAAATACCAAAACAGCCATTGCGCACGCAGATGCGCCAATACTCATGGTGCAAACGTTTGGTAAATCAGCCCCTGTGTCTTCATTAACTGTTCGGAGGTCTTGTACCATTCTGTATTTCTCTGGTTCTCCTCTTGGGGTCCGTTTCTTCACTGGGAACAAGGGTGTATTGCATTCGGAAGTACAGGGTATCAGAGTTCCATTGGACACAAGGGTCTCGACCTGTTTTGAGATAGCTGCGGATTGAGTTGTCTTCAAGGGTATTGTGGTTTCCGGGGCAATGATGCTCCCTCTTTGAGTTTGACATGTCCTGCTTTAATTTGGCATAAGCTGATCAAATCTCTCCAAGCAGCTGAGTAAGTTTCTTGTATCTGCACCATCCTGCGGTAGAAAGACATTGGTTGTTTCTCTGGGTCAGGCAGACTTGTCACTAAGGCCGCTGCTTGTGATGGGGTAAAAGCAACATACATCACCGGTGTCTCCTCTTCACAATGATTAAACTTACAAAGACTTTCTTTCAAAAGCTTTTTATCTTTCTCATCAGAACATTCAGCAAACCTCATTAATAATACTAACATTCTGTCCACTTCTAGTGCATTTAACTTTCAAGTTCTTTCTCTGTTCCTCTCAGATTTGGTCAAGAGTTAACATTTTACAGACAGTCTCTCACACGGGAATTTATCCATGAGATATTCTGACCCATCCTCCCCTTCCCTGTCTCTATTCTGTTCCTTCGCAGCCATTTCAGCGGACGGTTTCACGGAGGAGTGTGGGCAGCTTATAGGTAGATATCCCTCCTCCACTGCTTTCTGTTCTATTTCTTCAAGGGACTGCCCAAAACCCCCTTCTCACTGGGTAATGTACGTTTAATCTCAAAACGAACACGTCAGGGGTGAAGGGGAGCAGCGGCTTGTGGCCCAATTGTTCCTTCAGGTAGCCACCTTCTTTTACTTTCACCAGTCTCATGTATGCCAAACAGTAATCCACAAACACACTCAGGACACACTCGAGCCGCAAAGCATCAACAGCTGAGCTACACCATCATGGGTTAACCACTTAACCCTGAGTCATCCGTCCAAAGACGTTTGTTTGTTGCAAAGCTACACCGTCCCGTCCCGTAGGAGCAGACAGCTCACCTCAGGACAGGTTCCATCTTCCCAGAGGCCAACAGCTCTACCTGGGTCAGGATACTCAATTGCAATGGGAATAAAAAAGTAGCGCTGGTAATTAAGGAAAAAACAAATAAATGTCTCTCAAAATATAGTGAAAAATAAATGAATATCACACCAACCTAAAGGGATGTGTATGAGTTCACTATAAAATCCATAAAAAACAACATATGTAATCGTGAAGAAAAAAGAAAAACATGTGCAGTGTCCGTCAAAATGACCCGTGAAGGCACAATACAAAGAAGGACATGTAGGCTGTAGGTCATCAGGGAAAAAACATCTTCCGACTATAGGAAACAGATTAAACACTCTTACCAGAGTCCGTGGATCTGCCTACCGTGGTAGCAGATCATATAAGCATGGGAAATCCAGCCACAGGACCAGTCGACTTGTCTGATGACTCCTAAGCTGTTGGAATCTTGGCTGTTACGACTCGACAATCCTCGGATCCGAACCTTGGATGGATATCCCCAATGGATACAACGAACCTGGACTCCTAGGGTATCACCCTGTTTCCAATTGGTACAATAGAAATTTGACCACCAAAGACCCCCGAAGGGGGTAACTGAATGATGCAGAATAACTCCAGGTAAAGCCTCTCCGAATCCCATGCAGGAAAGAAAGAGACAAGGCTCCAATGGTGCAGGTCAAAAGGGTAGTATACGGTTTTATTGGAATAAAACCACAAAAATTAACATAAAAAGTGATCACAGATAAGAATAAAACAAAGCAATATGGGGAGTGGCGTACCAAGCCCTTTACGCGTTTCGTCTACATAAGACTTCTACTGGGGCATCAACCTACTCCCCCATATTGCTCAAATATTTATACATAAAACACTCCAAACTAAAAGAGGAAACCACCAATCAGGTGGATTACCGCCTTGTGGATCTATGATTGGAGGAGAGTAGATTGGCTACCCAATCAAACTCGCAGCCTCCAAACAAGAGCCAATAGAAAAGCAACATAGGCAGAAACTCCTCCCAGGTCAGCTATCACAGCTTGTTTGACCCCGGAAGTGATATTCCCTAAGCCAATGAAACATAATTTAAAAAGCCCGCCAAAAAATAGGGGCGGTGGTTATGTGCAGTGATACACACCCACACACTAAACCACCATTCCCCCATTGGTCAAATCAAATAGTGTAACCGCCTATCCACCATCCACCTATCTCCTTGGAGTATAATCAACCACTGGATGGATAGGAAAGACTAGGGGGCGTATCTAATATGTGTATACTATACCTGCACATATAGGTTATTATGTGCTAATCCCCAGTTGCATATATGGCATGCTTGTCCCATCGCACATAACACATGTACGATTAACATTAAGGCATAGATCTCTGTTCCAAACTCTCCCCTCGGTGGGACGCCGGAACACATAAACAGTCACGTGATGCAGCGATGTGAATATCGCGGCCGTCACGTGAACCGCAACGAATGGAACGCATCGCAGGCTGGATAAACAGCTGCATAGCGTACGTATCCACGTTGCGCAAGAGACAAGACCGCACTCCAAATCCAGTGATCAAGCAGGGGACGAGCGTCTCCACTCGTCATGTGACTAATCCGGGCACGCATCCAAAATTCTCAGCTGGATGCCTGGCCGGGCAACCCACACCACTCAATGTAAAAGGATTCAGAATGGGCATTAACACATGAAAGGCATCCAATAATGAATTGAGGTGCCATCTTGTGGACAAACATAGAACTGAATCAAATACAATGTATGCTCACTAATACAATACTATTGTTAACTTCAAGCTAATAAATAATACATTAAAATGCCATCTTATGGACCAATGAAAAGAGAAACATGTAGGGCTATGACAAACAGCCCACATATTCCCTGATCTGCGAATATTGCTAACTTAAAACATAGTTATACAGACGCACCGCAGATGGCGATAGTGCTAGAGAGATAAAACATCTCTGATAACTCTGATACACATGAACCCCAAGGTATATGGAACAGTATTTCACCTAAACTCAAAAAAAAAAAAAACCCCAACATCTAGGAGTAAAAATGAATAATGATTTTTACTCCTAGATGTTGGTTTTTTTTTTTTTTTTTGAGTTTAGGTGAAATACTGTTCCATATACCTTGGGGTTCATGTGTATCAGAGTTATCAATTAGAGATGTTTTATCTCTCTAGCACTATCGCCATCTGCGGTGCATCTGTATAACTATGTTTTAAGTTAGCAATATTCGCAGATCAGGGAATATGTGGGCTGTTTGTCATAGCCCTACATGTTTCTCTTTTCATTGGTCCATAAGATGGCATTTTAATGTATTATTTATTAGCTTGAAGTTAACAATAGTATTGTATTAGTGAGCATACATTGTATTTGATTCAGTTCTATGTTTGTCCACAAGATGGCACCTCAATTCATTATTGGATGCCTTTCATGTGTTAATGCCCATTCTGAATCCTTTTACATTGAGTGGTGTGGGTTGCCCGGCCAGGCATCCAGCTGAGAATTTTGGATGCGTGCCCGGATTAGTCACATGACGAGTGGAGACGCTCGTCCCCTGCTTGATCACTGGATTTGGAGTGCGGTCTTGTCTCTTGCGCAACGTGGATACGTACGCTATGCGGCTGTTTATCCAGCCTGCGATGCGTTCCATTCGTTGCGGTTCACGTGACGGCCGCGATATTCACATCGCTGCATCACGTGACTGTTTATGTGTTCCGGCGTCCCACCGAGGGGAGAGTTTGGAACAGAGATCTATGCCTTAATGTTAATCGTACATGTGTTATGTGCGATGGGACAAGCATGCCATATATGCAACTGGGGATTAGCACATAATAACCTATATGTGCAGGTATAGTATACACATATTAGATACGCCCCCTAGTCTTTCCTATCCATCCAGTGGTTGATTATACTCCAAGGAGATAGGTGGATGGTGGATAGGCGGTTACACTATTTGATTTGACCAATGGGGGAATGGTGGTTTAGTGTGTGGGTGTGTATCACTGCACATTACCACCGCCCCTATTTTTTGGCGGGCTTTTTAAATTATGTTTCATTGGCTTAGGGAATATCACTTCCGGGGTCAAACAAGCTGTGATAGCTGACCTGGGAGGAGTTTCTGCCTATGTTGCTTTTCTATTGGCTCTTGTTTGGAGGCTGCGAGTTTGATTGGGTAGCCAATCTACTCTCCTCCAATCATAGATCCACAAGGCGGTAATCCACCTGATTGGTGGTTTCCTCTTTTAGTTTGGAGTGTTTTATGTATAAATATTTGAGCAATATGGGGGAGTAGGTTGATGCCCCAGTAGAAGTCTTATGTAGACGAAACGCGTAAAGGGCTTGGTACGCCACTCCCCATATTGCTTTGTTTTATTCTTATCTGTGATCACTTTTTATGTTAATTTTTGTGGTTTTATTCCAATAAAACCGTATACTACCCTTTTGACCTGCACCATTGGAGCCTTGTCTCTTTCTTTCCTGCATGGGATTCGGAGAGGCTTTACCTGGAGTTATTCTGCATCATTCAGTTACCCCCTTCGGGGGTCTTTGGTGGTCAAATTTCTCTTGTACCAATTGGAAACAGGGTGATACCCTAGGAGTCCAGGTTCGTTGTATCCATTGGGGATATCCATCCAAGGTTCGGATCCGAGGATTGTCGAGTCGTAACAGCCAAGATTCCAACAGCTTAGGAGTCATCAGACAAGTCGACTGGTCCTGTGGCTGGATTTCCCATGCTTATATGATCTGCTACCACGGTAGGCAGATCCACGGACTCTGGTAAGAGTGTTTAATCTGTTTCCTATAGTCGGAAGATGTTTTTTCCCTGATGACCTACAGCCTACATGTCCTTCTTTGTATTGTGCCTTCACGGGTCATTTTGACGGACACTGCACATGTTTTTCTTTTTTCTTCACGATTACATATGTTGTTTTTTATGGATTTTATAGTGAACTCATACACATCCCTTTAGGTTGGTGTGATATTCATTTATTTTTCACTATATTTTGAGAAACATTTATTTATTTTTTTCCTTAATTACCAGCGCTACTTTTTTATTCCCATTACGTTTACAATTTTTGTCATTATTGTTGTGTAGCTGCTCTTTGTTTTTTGTTTTTTCGTTTTTACACTTAGCGCAATATTTTTTCTATTTTTCACTACTCAATTGCAACAACTTTCAGTCTGCTGAGTTGCAAACTCTCAGGACAGCAGACACTAAACAAATACAAACACTAAACAAATACACAGTCAGTAGAAATCCAATAGCAGGTTCGTTAAAACAGCCCCAGGCGAGAGATAAAAATTACCTGCCTCTTTAGTCAACCTCTGGAAGCCGACAAAGACTAACGACTAGACTAGGCAGAACAATTTGTACAGTGGTAAGTATAGAAAGTACCTCCTGTACTCAGGGATTGCGCAAGTCCCTCTTGGTCTGCCCGGCCAGCCAGTCAGTCTCTCGGTTGCGGTCTTCCTTCTGTCAAAAACCTGGGGACCACACATCTGGGCATTAGTTGTAATGGTTGTGAACCTCAAAGGGGTTCAAGTGGATTTCTGCTGTTGGTTCAAATTTGTTTGGAGTGCACGTGGGAAGCAAAACACTGGACATCCGTACAGTTCAGTTACTTCCTAATCTCTGCTTTATTACAGGCAGTACTAAACTCTTTTTACACACAGCATAATGGGGCTGATTTACTAATAACAGTGCGCTGCGCTGCTTCTAACCTTAATTGGTGCGCCTGATAACTCCTTCACTGGGCGCAGGAAGCAGCGGCGCACTGTTATAGTAAATAGAAATGTCAGCGGCGCTCTATTGAAAATGAATGGTTCCCTATGGGAGCCCATTGATTTGAATAGAGGTCGCCCGGGAAGTCGGATCCGACTTGCGGGCGACTCGTGTGCCGACTGACACAGGGACAGCGCGACTCTGCCAGGCGACCTGGACACGACCTGAGCGAGTGAAGCAGCCGCTCAAGTCGTGTCCTAGAGGAGACTAGCCGTCCGAGAATGTGTCCAGCGCGATGTTATCGCGCTGGTCCTCGGCAGCCTCGCTGTCCCATGTTTGGTATGAATCATGAAGGGGAACTCCAGGCCAAATTCTAATGAAAAAACCGGCATGGGTTCCCCTCCAGGAGCATACCAGGCCCTTAGGTCTGGTCTGGATATTAAGGTGAACCCCCTAAGCCGAAAAACGGCGTGGGGGTCCCCCCAAAACCCAAACAAGACCCTTATCCGAGCACGCAACCTGGCAGGCCGCAGGGGAAAAGGGGGGGACGAGAGAGTGCCCCCCCTCCCTCCTGAACCTTACCAGGCCGCATGCCCTCAACATGGGGGGTTTGGTGCTTCGGGGCAGGGGGGCGACCTGCGGCCCCCCCACCCCAAAGCACCCTGCCCCCATGTTGATGGGGACAAGGGCCTCTTCCCGACAACCCTGGCCGTTGGTTGTCGGGGTATGCGGGCGGGGGGCTTTTCGGAATCAGGGCGCCCCCTTTAAAAAGGGGGCCCCTAGATGCTGCCCCCCCACCCTATGTGAATGAGTATGGGGTACATCGTACCCCTACCCATTCACCTGGTGGCAAAATAAGTCAATAAAAAAAGACAACACTGGTTTGAAAAGTAATTTATTGGGCAGCTCCGGGGGTCTTTCTGCCGGGCCCCCGCTATCTTCTGCTAGCTCTTTTGCTAGCGGGGGTCCCGGGCTTCCTCGCCGTCTTCTTCTGACTTCGGGGGTCTTTCTGCCGGGCCCCCGCTATCTTCTGCTAGCTCTTTTGCTAGCAGGGGTCCCGGGCTTCCTCGCCATCTTCTTCCGACTTCGGGGGTCTCTTGTTCTGTTCTCCGGTTCTTCTCCCACTCTCCGACGTCTTCTCCACGATCTCCGGTTCTATCTGCCTTCTGCCGGGCCCCCGCTATTGTTTCGCAGCTCTTTTGCTAGCGGGGGCCGGTCTTCTTCGTCGCCTTCTTCCCTCTTCTCTTCGCCCGATGTTGACTCGTCGCTGTCCACCGCCGCAATGATCTGTCCGAGCAGCGGTGCCACTTTTATTGGCATGGGACGTGGTCACCAGATGATGCCACCGCTGACCCCGCCCCCGTATGATGTCACAGTCCCGGGGAATGATGAGACGGTGACGTGAAACGGGGGTGGGGTCAGCGGTGGCATCATCCGGTGACCACGCCCCATGCCAATAAAAGTGGCACCGCTGCTTGGACAGATCATTGCAGCAGTGGACAGCGACGAGGCAACATCGGGCGAAGAGAAGAGGGAAGAAGGCGACGAAGAAGACCGGCCCCCGCTAGCAAAAGAGCTGCGAGAAGATAGTGGGGGCCCGGCAGAAGGCAGAAAGAACCGGAGATCGTGGAGAAGACGTCGGAGAGCGGGAGAAGAACCGTAGAACAGAACAAGAGACCCCCAAAATCGGAAGAAGACGGCGAGGAAGCCCGGGACCCCCACTAGCAAAAGAGCTAGCAGAAGATAGCGGGGGCCCGGCAGAAAGACCCCCGAAGTCGGAAGAAGACGGCGAGGAAGCCCGGGACCCCCGCTAGCAAAAGAGCTAGCAGAAGATAGCGGGGGCCCGGCAGAAAGACCCCCGGAGCTGCCCAATAAATTACCTTTCAAACCAGTGTTGTCTTTTTTTATTGACTTATTTTGCCACCAGGTGAATGGATAGGGGTACGATGTACCCCATACTCATTCACATAGGGTGGGGGCAGGTATCTGGGGTCCCCCTTATTAAAGGTGGCTCCCGGATTCCGATAAGCCCCCCGCCCGCAGACACCGACAACCAACGGCCAGGGTTGTCGGGAAGAGGCCCTTGTCCCCATCAACATGGGGGCAGGGTGCTTTGGGGTGGGGAGGGCCGCAGGTCGCCCCCCCTGCCCCGAAGCACCAAACCCCCCATGTTGAGGGCATGCGGCCTGGTACGGTTCAGGAGGGAGGGGGCCGCTCTCTCGTCCCCCCCTTTTCCCCTGCGGCCTGCCAGGTTGAGTGCTCGGATAAAGGGTCTGGTGTGTATTTTTAGGGGACCCTACGCACATTTTTTTTTGTTTTTGGCGCGGGGTTCCCCTTAAAATACATGCCAGACCTGAAGGGCCTGGTATGGATTCCGGGGGGACCCCCACGCCAGTTTTTTTTTCATTTTTTTTGGGGGGTCCCCTTTGAATCCATACTAGACCCAAGGGCCTGGTATGGACCTGGGGGGGGGACCCCACGCTGTTTTTTTTTATTTACTTATTTTTTTAACCTTTTTTTTTTTTTACATTTCCTTTAACAACCAGCTATAAACAGGTAAAACAAAAAAACGCTGCAAAATCCGGTACTTGCGTTTTGGATACGGGTCCATTGAATTCTATTCCATCCAAAACACTGTTTTTGGGCTAAAAAAAAATCTGCAGTTGCGTTTAAAATCGTTTTTCACAAACCAAACCCTCAAAATGCCTTCAGACGCCAAAGATTTCCACGTTTCAGATGCGGTACCGGCGTTTAGCCGCATTTTAGTTTAGAAGCGTTTTTAAAGGTGACCTATTTTTTTACATTGATAAACTCCAAATTTATGGCAAATGATGAAAAACCATAAAATATATATATATATATATATAAAAGAAATTGCTTCCATTGCATTGTGGACAATCCACAACTTGGGGCAGCTGACGGGGCAAGTGGACAATCCACAACTTGTGGCAAGTGACACGCTAAATACAACTACACTGCTGCTCTCAGCTGCTCATATCACTCTGGTCTCACTAAATAGCTAAAATCGTAAATAATACTGTTTTTGGAGCTTAGGGCGGCTCCTTATCATATACACGCAAATGTGGTAAAACACGGCATGCAAACGCCACAAAACGCGCCTTTCTAAACGCCACTTTCAACCTTACTTCTGAACACTTTGCACCAGCGTCCCTTCTACATGGGGCCTAAAAACGCCTATGCCATTTACAGCTCAAAAACACCATGGTGGCCATGAGGCCATAGGCTAACATGGAGAGATGTTTTTAAGCTGCAAAAAACGCTCAAACAAGCGGCTTGAAAAACGTCCGTGTGCATGTAGCCTTATATTAACCACTTGCGCACTGCCCAGACCAAGTTTCACATTTCAGCGCTGATGCACTTTTAATGACAATTGCGCGGTCATACAACACTAACCCAATGAAAATGTTTTATTTGTTGGCACACAAATAGAGCTTGCTTTTGGTGCTATTTGATCACCTTTGTGTTTTATTTTAATTTTTTTTTCTATAAATACAAAAGACCGAGTTTAAAAAAAAAAAAAAATGGATATTTTACCCACTTCAGCACTGGGCCTATTCTGGCACTTCTCTCCTTCATGTAAAAACCATAAATTTATGGCTATAAAATTACTTCTAAACACCAAACATTATATATGTTTTTGGAGCAGACACCCTAGGGCATGGATATGCAATTAGCGGACCTCCAGCTGTTGCAAAACTACAAGTCCCATCATGCCTCTGCCTCTGGGTGTCATGCTTGCTGCTGTCAGAGTCTCGCTATGCCTCATGGGACTTGTAGTTTGGCAACAGCTGGAGGTCCGCTAATTGCATATCCCTGCCCTAGGGAATAAGATGGCGGTCATTGCAAATTTTTATCTCGCTCGGTATTTGCGCAATAAATTTTCAAACGCCTTTTGTTTGCTAAAAATATTACAAAACAGTAAAGTTACGGCCAATTTTTTGGTATAATGTGAAAGATGTTGTTATGCTGAGTAAATAGATACCTAACACGTCACGCTTTAAAATTGCGCACACACATGGCATGACACCAAACTTCAGTAATTAAAAATCTCCCTAGGCGATGCTTGAATTTTTTTTACAGGTTACCATTTTGGCATTACAGAGGAGGTCTAGTGCTAGAATTG
The DNA here is from genome assembly GCA_029206835.1 of Rana muscosa. Taxonomy (NCBI): domain Eukaryota; kingdom Metazoa; phylum Chordata; class Amphibia; order Anura; family Ranidae; genus Rana; species Rana muscosa. The sequence continues at coordinate 334,543,872 of CM055123.1, read as the reverse complement.
TTGCAATCGTTGTAACGCACGCAGCAATAACTCACATGTGTGGTTTGAACGGCGTTTACATATGTGGGCGGGCCTTACGTGTGTGTTCGCTTCTGAGCGCGAGCTACCGGGGACATGGGCGTTTTTTCTTATTTTTGCTTATTTTTTTTATTTTGTTTTTTTACTTTTTTGTATTTCTTACTCTTTTTATTTTTTTGGGGATCACTTTTATTCCTATTACAAGGAATGTAAACATCCCTTGTAATAGGAATGTGTGTGACAGGTCCTCTTTATGGAGAGATGCGGGGTCAATAAGACCCCGCATCTCTCCTCCAGGCTGGAAAGCATGATATTGGTCCAAAAAAAACACCAATCTCATGCTGACAGCCGAGATCACGGCTTGGTTAACATACGGGAACACGGTGTGATGTCATAACGTCGTGCCCGCGCCTCCGACGGTCATAGAGATGACTGATGACCATCTGGTCACCAATTATCTCGAAATCGTTCTCTGAGCCCCAGATGGCACGGGAGAGCCCGGAGAAGCACCGGATGGCGGCAAGAGGGGGGGACGTCCCCTCCCCCCGCCTATAAGAACGATCAAGCGGCGGAACTGCCACTATGATCGTTTTTATTGTGCACAGAATCGCCGGCTGAAAAGAATGATATCTGAATGATGCCTGCAACTGCAGGCATCATTCAGATGTCACCGCACAAAGCCAAGGATGTCATTTGACAGTGGGCGGTAGGAAACTGGTTAATATTTTTAAAAAAGGTAATTTTTCTTCTTCATTGATGTACACTGATGAGACTGCACTGATGGGCACCGATAAGGTGGCAAGGGTGGGCACTGAGAGGTGGCATTGCTATTTGGCACTGGTGGGCAGTGAGAAGTGGCACTGCTAGGTGGCAATGATAGTTGGCAGTGATGGGCACTGCTAGGTGCCACTGATTGGCACCAGTGGTGGGCATTGATAGGTGGCACTGGCAGGGGCTACTAATTGTCACAGATGACGCAGAATTCCCTTTTCCTCTTCGGTCCTGATGTCCCTTGCACATAAGCAGGTGATTGCCTTTTTTATGCTCATGCTGTCGGCACAAGGAGAAAACAAAAACCATTACCCAGCTTTTGTTTACATCACGTGATCAGCTGTCATTTGCTGACAGCTGATCACATGGTAAAGGGCAGGGATCGGCCCCTTACTCGGATTTGTCATCACCTGAGTCTCAGTGACTCTGTGACCACAGCGCGCGCAAAGGGGAGGACGTTTAGTGACGGACTCCCGGCAATTGAGGACCATGCTGTGACCGTCGATCAGTTATAGCGCTGATCTCACTTAGGAATGAGTCTTTGAAAAGTTAAACTAAATAATTTGGCCACTTTATCCTTCCAAATAATTCACTTCCTGTCACATAGCCACACAGGAAGTGTGGGAAAATCCCTAACAATGTCTTTCCTTGGGGACACACAGGTCAGTCTAAATACTTTCCCCATTATGCACATTGCACTCCAGCATATTGCGGGGTACACCACAATTTATTAGGTAGTTTGGACTGTGGGGTTTATTTACTAAAGGCAAATCTACTTTGCACTACACGTGCACTTGCTGTATATCTGAGGGGGAAATGCAAGCCAAAAAAAAACACCATCTTTGCTTTTACATGATTGCAACATCCAATCACCAGTACTTTCCCTCAGATTTTCAGCAGCTACACTTTTACTGCAGAGTGGATTTGTCTTTACTAAACCCCAAACTACCCAATGATTTGGGGTGTACACAACAAAGTGCTAGAGTGCAATTTGCTCAATGGGGACACTAGTTAGATTGATCTGTGTGTCCCCAAGAAAAGACATTGGTAGGGTTTTACCTTCACTTCCTGTTTAGCTGTGTGACAGGAAGTGAAGCCAATGTTAAGAAAAGGAGACACAAAAGCCAAACTACAAAAAATAAAAAATAAATCTAAAAAAAAAAAACCACACACGCAGGGGTTCTAACACTTACTTTGTTTCCCTCAAAATGCCCACAATTAGAATTGTATGGCCTTGAGCTATTTTTAAGTGCAGTGCTCTAAATCAGTGCATCTCAAGTACCCCCAACAGGCCATGTTTGCAGGTTTTCCTTCATCTTGCACATGTGCTTTAAATCACAGTCAATGGTTTTGATTTTTGGACAGCAATTCTCGATAAGAAAAATTCACAAAACATGTCCTGTTGGGGGTACTTGAGGACTGAGGCTGAGAACCACTGCAGTAAAAAAGGAGAATTGAATACTTACCGCTCTGTATTTTTCATTTCCTGGTGACTTTCCATGGCAGCACACAATACAATCCATGCATATACTACCATGAAGGCACCAGGGTAGACAAATTACACCTGTTTTGTTTTGACATGCCAATCAGCTGTCACATTTGTTGCAAAGAAAACACAAAACAAACATCAAAACTTTGCATCATATTTTATTGTTCAACAAAACAAAAGGGAAGGCAAAATAAAAAACATGGTCAATTTGAAACAGTTACAGACTCACAACATCTTGAGCAATTTTTGGCCAAAAATAATGCAGCACAGACAATTAAATCAAAGTGAACAAACAACACACATTAACAACATGAGAATTATTTCAGGGGAACATATCTCCCCCACACCAAAAAATACACCAAAAGTTAACCAATCACTTGTTTTGCAAAGACATAAAAAATAAAATACATGTGTTACAAACTCGATAAGGACACCAACATGTACATTTTTTTTTTTTTTTACTATTCAGAAACAAGATCTTCAGTACTTCCAACATTACTGTCGTGGTACTAACCATCAGTACGAGTCTTTTCATCATCATAGTACTTTCATACAAAAATAACAAACAAATAAACTTTCATCCTATCCTCACTCCCTTACCTAAAAACCCTACACTCATAAAACTTCTAAGACTTACAACACAAATCACCTAAACTACACATACAAGAAGACATTTTGATTATTTTCTAATTTTCTACACATACTTCCCTTTGAAATCATAATAAAGGGTAGTCCTTTCAGACTTATCCCCACACCCAAAACTCAAATTCACCGATTTACACTCACACACACCTGTACCCCCCTACCCTGCGTTAATCAACATACATCACTCCATCTTCCAATCCCATTTGTCTTCTACTTCCACACCTACACTATCCATACAAACCTCAACCCACTCCAACTTTCACAAACTCATTCCAACTTCTTCTTTTCCAGATCCTCCGACTTCTATCTTCTCCCAACCTCTTAACATCATACAAAAAAGCCGTATGTAACTTTGCTAGCATCATTTTGCAGCACCACTTCACCTCCATCTCTTCCTTCCTCACCACCAACTGATTCCGCATATCCCATAACGCCTCTTTCAATACAAAACAAAAGATCCACCCCAAACACTTTCCCTCCACCTTCCCCAGACCTATACTTGTTAGATAACTCTCATATGTCAATTTGCACTTACATATTTTGTCCAAAAAAACATCAAAACATAACCTTACTTTTTGTGCATAATCACAATCCCAGAGTACATGTTTCACGTCCTCCTGCCCACCACATCCTTCTCTTGGGCATCTCTCTGATCGGACTACATCTCGCCCCTTCAAGAATTCCTTTGTTAGTAATCCTTCGTGCAATGCCAACCATGTAACATCATGCTGTCTATTAGACACACCTTAAATTCCCACTGCACTCCAGACTCTGGCAGCTTCTAGGGATCTAAGACCTCTAATATTGCAAACAATATTTTCTTTTAAAATTTCTTTCCTTACTTTCTCTTTACAACCTCCTTCCAAACCCAAAACCTCCGAACCATATTTTGTCCGTATCTCATCCAGCCTTTTATAGTGCACAGATATCACAAACAATACTGGTTTTCCAAGTTCCACCTTCCTCCATTTCCATCTCCTAAATAACCAGCCATCCATATATTGCATCATATCAGCAGTTCTTCCATCGAGCATTACAGTCCTAACCGCCACCAACCAATAATGCATATCAACAAATTTTACCAAATCTGGAAATCCTAGACCACCTAAATTACATTCTCTCTTTACCTTTTCACGTGCAATACGTTCCATCCTGGAACCCCAAAGGAAAACAAAAAGGGCCTTGTTTATTTTAATCGCCCATACCTTCCCCATAGGTAGTACGACCGTAGTAAACAAAATTAACGGCAGTATCACAGCTTTTAGGACCAAAACTTTCCCTTTCAGGGATAATTCTCTCATCGCCCAAAAATCCAGCTTGTTTTTTATTTTTCCATGCAACTCTTCATAACTTTGTTTTCCCCTGATCGTTTTGTCAAAGGTGATACCCAAGATTTTAACCTTAAGCTTCATTTGCAATTTGTCATTTCTAATTTGTACATCACTCCCCAAACTACACAAACAACTTTTTTGCCAGTTAACTCTCATTTTAGATGTCATGCAATAGATCTCTGTTACCAAACTCACACAATCTACTTCTCTTTGTGATGATGCCACCACAACAACATCATCCATATACGCCATGGATTTTACCACCTCGCCACCTCCACCTGGAATAACAAAACCTCTGCACACTTTCTCTCTCTGTATACTCTTCAAAAGTGGCTCAATAACACATATAAAGGCCAGGGGTGACAAAGGACAACCCTGCCTTACACCTGACTTAATTTTAAATGCATCACTCAAGATTCCATTGACCAAGACCCGACTTTGGATATCCACATAAAAACCTTTAATAACTTCCAACAGACTATCTGGAATTCCCAACCTGTCCTTTACCTGTAGCATAAAGACATGTGACACTCTGTCATAAGCTTTTTCCAGGTAAAGCGACTCCACAACCAAAGGTCTCTGATTTTTATTGACATATTTGATCATATCCCTCAGTAATATCAAATTGTCTGACATTCTCCTACCAGGAATCGCACAGGTCTGCCATGGTCCAATCACTTTACCTAATACCATCCTTAGCCTATTAGCCACCACTTTGGCCACCACTTTATAGTCCACGTTGAGCAACGTAATTGGCCTCCAATTCTTCAGGTCTTCTCTTTCCCCCTTTTTGAAGATAAGCGAAATTACGCCCTCACTCATTGATTTCGATATTGTTTTGGTTTTAAATATTTCTTTAATCACCGCACATATATCCGGTCCTATTTGCTCCCAAAATGTCGTATAGAATTCAACTCCAAGGCCATCACTTCCAGGTGTCTTGTTTTTAGCCATCCCCGCAAACGCCTCCTTAATTTCAGACTGTTGAATCTCTCTTTCCAACCACTCCACTTCATCTCTTCCCATTCTCTGATCCAACACTTCACAATAATTTTGCATTTCTTCTTTATCCTCCACCTCATAGCCTTTAAATTGTTCCCTATAGAACTTTTCCACCTCTTTCACCACATCTTCTCCTTCCACTCTTCCTCCTTCCACCTTCACAGCTTCCATCACATCTTTTTTACCATATGCCTTCTTAAAGAAGTACCTTGTACATTTCTCATCTTCCTCCATGTGTTGTACTTTTGCTTGAAAAACAATGTTCCTTCCTTTTTCTTTTATAAGTTCCCTCCTCTCCTCTTTCACAAGTCTCAATTCCTCCTCTACCTCCATTCCCATTTCTTTAAACAGGTGTAACGTTCTCAGCCTCCATCCCAATTTCTCATATATTTTTCTTTCTCCTTTCGCTTTCCTCCTCCCCCAATCTCTGAAGAACATACCCACTCTGTGTTTTGTCCAGTCCCACCAATCAAATATATTTTCAAAACCACTCTTTTTTTTGGATAGATGCTCATACAATAAAACAAATTCTTTCTTTATTTCCACATACTCCAATAGCAGGGTGTTAAGTTTCCATACTCCTCTGCCAAACTGAACTCCACCCTTCAGTGGGATTTTCACTTGAATCCCCTTGTGGTCCGAAAAAAACGCATCAAATATAATAAAATCTTCACTTTTTAGACTCTTCGAACAAAACACAAAATCAATTCTGGACTTAACTCTGCCAGATTCTGAAAAGAAAGTAAATTTGTCTTGTTGCGGGCCTATCTCTTTTCCCACATCCACAAGTTTAAAATCAGAAATCATATTATTAAGCAATGTACTTGTGCTATCCAAACCAACTCCGCTTCCACCCACTCTGTCAGATACTTGCCTAATCGCATTGAAATCCCCCACTATCCGGGAATCCGGCCGCCCAAATACACCTGTAAATTCTGGAAAAATTCCACTCTTTCAGACCTTCTTGCTGGCGCATACACATTAAACAGCCTAAACACAAATTTATTTAACTGAAAAAGGCCCATGAGACATCTTCCTGGGACAATCACCTTGTATTCAAGCAAATTGAGTCTATTATTCTTCTTCATTAAAATACCGACTCCACTATTCCTATTACCACAAGCAGGTGACCACACAGCCTTCCCTTTCCACTCATTTACACCTGGCGGATATTTAATGCCGCATTCCTGCAGGCACACTATATCATGGTTTAATCCATCTAAAAAATCAAATACCACCGCTCTTCTATTTGCAGAACAAATGGATCTAACATTTAAAGATGCTATAGTCACTGCCATTGTAATTACCAAAAAACATATTTTTCCAAGAAAACTTTAAAACATATCTTCCACTCCTCCTCCTCCAGTTCTATATCTTCTCTCCATCACCTGTGGGGACTCAGGGAACTCCCCCTCATCAGAAGAAGAGACCATGCCCAACAACACCTCCAATTCTGTCTTTGCTCTTTTACTTGCAGAAATTTCACTTTCATTATCATTACTCCTTTGACCTGGAGGTAAGGATCCACTCTCCTCCATTTCCATCCTTAACCCCCAGTCAATTCAAACGGAGCGGCCGGAGAAGAAAGAAGAAGGGAAGACGCCGGAGCAAGATGCGGACGAGAACACCGAAGGAAGAAGGAAGATGAAGATGAAGATGAAGATAAAGATGAAGAGGAAGATGGAGGAAGAAACCCGAATGGAGAAAAGAAGGAGATGGAAGAAGAAGAAGGAAGAAGAAGAAGGAAAAAAAGAGAAGACATTAATAAAGGAATTGTCTAAAACCGACTCTTGTCATTTTTTACATTTTTGACACTTTCTTCGTGAAATGGTAGGGGTACATTTGTACCCCTTACCAATTCACATAGGGGGGGGGCGGGATCTGGGGGTCCCCTTTGTTAAAGGGGTCTTCCAGATTCTGATAAGCCCCCCACCCGCAGACCCCCACAACCACCGGGCAAGGGTTGTGGGGATGAGGCCCTTGTCCCCATCAACATGAGGACATCCTCCCCATGTTGAGGGCATGTGGCCTGGTACGGTTCAGGAGGGAGGGGGGGCCGCTCTCTCGTCCCCCCCTCTTCCCCTGCGGCCGGCCAGGTTGCGTGCTCGGATAAGGGTCTGGTGTGGATTTTTGGGGGGACTTCACGCCATTTTTTTTTATTTGGGGTGGAGTTCCCCTTAAAATCAATGCCAGATCTGAAGGGCCTGGTATGAATATTTGGGGGAACCCCACGTCATTTTTAAAAAAAAAATTTGCAGCGGGGTTCCCCTTAATATCCATTCCAGACCTGAAGGGCCTGGTTATGGAATCTTTTTTTTTTTTTGGTTAGCAAAGACTTTCAATGACTTTTCTCTATATTGCCGGGAGCCGACAATTCATTACAGCCGCGGCTGCTTTTAAATGCCTTTTTTTTTCCTTTAGAAATGTCATTTTTGCTGGCGCACTGGCAAGTTCAGAGCTGCGCCTGTTCAACTTATGCAAATTGATTTACGTGACTTGACATTTACTAAGATTTTGCCGGCGCAGTGAACCGGCGCATTTAAACCATTGAAATTCCCACGCTGAGCTCAAAAAAACCTCCCGCAGCTCAAATCGTACTTGCCGGCGCAGCGGGCTGGTTTTGAAAAAGTTACTTTCTCACTCTATTTAGGGCATGTTTGTTATTTCGGCAGGTGTCCCTACACTTCCTCACATCACCCCATGTCACCCCCATTATATTCTCACTTCCAGCTTCTTTATACAGTATTTAGTGTTTAACATGCCGTGCGCCAGGTCCATAGTGGCGCACTGAGCGCCTCCTCCCGTCCGCCGACAACACTATAGTAAATAGCAAATAGGGCTGCGCTACAGGCGCTAATGTTTTGTAAATACCAAAACAGCCATTGCGCACGCAGATGCGCCAATACTCATGGCGCAAACGTTTCGTAAATCAGACCCAATATGTCACTATTATGTTAATGTGGATCTAAAAAGCACATCTGATTGGCTGAAACACAAGAAGAGTGCAAAAACGTGATGGTCAAAGATTGATTGTCCTCTGGAATCTCTTCACTTCCGCATATTTCAGGATGCGTGGGTACAAGGGGTATCCGCCATTTCTGTCTTCTACAATCATCTTGATGTGGGGGGGTGATATTAGAGGCCAGATTGAGTAAGGAAAAGTTAAAGCAGTTGAGTACATACAAAAGCAATATAGACTTTATAGTATAGAAAAGATGCATAGAAAGTAGGCATTTTATGGTTATCATTATACTCATCACATTCCTTCACACTTGTCCAGGGAGCCCGCAATGTCGACCCCCCCGAGGCCGATTCGTCTATCAGATCGGGTGCAGGCTCCGCCATTTTAACTATGGGAAACCGGCAGTGGGGCCAGCAGCCAGCTTGTCTTTTGGGACACACAGAGGTCCCAAAAGACAGCGAGGGGGCTCGCCACACAAATGGCCCGGCTGGAACGGAAGTACACTTAGTACTTCAGAAAAGGTGAGTTAGTAAAAAAAACAAGTGGTGGAGGGGTCATCTTTCCTTTAAGACAAAGTTCTAAAAGTGGGTGAAACTCTGCTTTAATATTGGACTAATTCATTTTTGGAATTTTGCATCTTTGGCATTCCTTTTGTATATTCAGAAATCAGATTAGCTGGTTGTCTAAAGCCCCATACACACTATCAGTTTTCCTGCAGGTTTTTGTCTTCAGGTTTACCAAAACCATGTAGTGCAAGGGCCTGCCTGATTGCATACAAATTGAAACTCTTGAGGTTTGACCTCATATTAGATGGTTTTGGTAAACCTGAAGAAAAAAACCTGCATGAAAACTGATAGTGTGTATGGGGCTTAAGAGTGGGCGGCCGCTGGTGTCCTTAACAATCATGACTCATCTGCTGGAGTCCCCCCCAAAATCCATATCAGACCTCTATCTGAGCATGCAGCCCGGCAGGCCAGGAGGGGGGGGGGACAAGCAAGTGCCAAACCACATGCCCTCAACATGGGGGGGTGCTTTGGGGCAGGGCACCTTATCCCCATGTTGATGGGAACAAGGGCCTCTTCCCCACAACCCTGGCCCTGTGGTTGTAGGGGTTTGTGGGCAGGTGCTTATTAGAATCAAGAAGCCCCCTTTGTCAAGAGGGCCCCCAGATCTCCCCCCTATGTGAATGAGTATGGGGTACATACCCCTACTCATTTACCAGGAAGTGCTCAAAGAGTTAATAAAAACACAACAGTTTTTGAGAAGTCCCTAATTAAAAAAAAAACAACGATAACCTGAACAAAACAAAACAAAAACAAAACACCCCCAAGCCTACCTCTCATTGGTCGAGTGTCATTCCCGAATGACAGATAAACACCTAGTGACATAACCGGGTGATTCCGCCCCATAATGGCACTCATCTAGTAAGAGGTAGACGTGGGCACAGGGTCACCCGGTTACATCACAGGGTAACCCCTCGTCCCTATGTTTACCTGTTATCTGGCTGTGTACCTAGACCGAAACAGTCTTCAGCGGGAAGCATGTTTTTTTTTTTTTTTTTTTTAAGTTCGGGTTGGCTTTTTTTATGCTTTTTTATTAATAAAGGACTTGCCAAAACTGTTCTGTTTTGTTTTTTTTGTTTTTTTGATCAAATCATCTTTTTATTATTATTTCTTACATACATACAAAAAACAAAAACAACCAAAAACATACAGTACAACATACAACCCATGCCCGCGTTATGAGGGTGAATGGAGAGAAGGAAGAATTTTTTTTTTTTTTTAAAACAAAACAAAACAAAACAAAAATTAAATAAGCTGCCTCCTTCTTACCCCCAGCTCTCCCACCCTCCCCCTCCCACCCATCCCCCCCCCATCCCACCTCCTCTCATATCTCCAAAATATCACACCACCCTCTCCATATTTTTACAAATTTCTCCGGGGAGCCTCTGCGTAAAAAAATATATTTTTCTTTAATTATCGTTTCCCTTATTTGTATTTTCCACTCTTCTACGGTGGGAGGATATTGTGAAATCCACTTTTGCGCAATAAGCTTACGAGCCTGAAATAAACTTCTATTTATTGAATTCATACATTCTACTGGGATTGTCGATTCGTCCAATATGCCCAGAAGACATCCTCCAGGCTCATTGAGGATCCCACTCTCAAGTACCCTATTAACCACTTAAGCCCCGGACCATTTGGTAGCTAAAGGACCAGAGGTGAATTCAGAATTTTGCACTGCGCTGCTTTAACTGTAAATTGTGCGGACATGCAATGTTGTACCCAAACGAAATTTGCGTCCTTTTCTTCCCACAAATAGAGCTTTCTTTTAATGGTATTTGATTGCCTCTGCGATTTTTATTTTTTGCGATATAAACGGAAAAAGACCGAAAATTTATTATAAGAAAAATCGAATAAACTCAATTGTAGTCATACATTTAGGCCAAAATGTATTCAGCCACATGTCTTTAGTAAAAAAAATGACAATAAGTGTATATTTATTGGTTTGCGCAAAAGTTATAGCGTCTACAAACTAGGGTACATTTTCTGGAATTTACACAGCTTTTAATTTATGACTGCCTATCTCATTTCTTGAGGTGCTAAAATGGCAGGGCAGTACAAAACCCCCCAAAATGACCCCATTTTGGAAAGTAGACACCCCAAGGAAATTGCTGAGAGGCATGTTGAGCCCATTGAATATTTTTATTTTTTGTCCCAAGTGATTGAATAATGACAAAAAAAAAAATTACAAAAAGTTGTCACTAAATGATATATTGCTCACACATGCCATGGTTATATGTGGAATTGCACCCCAAAATACATTCTGCTGCTTCTCCTGAGTACGGGGATACCACATGTGTGGGACTTTTTAGGAGCCTAGCCACGCACGGGACCCCGGAAACCAAGCACCGCCTTCAGGATTTCTAAGGGCGCAAATTTTTGATTTCACTCCTCACTACCTATCACAGTTTCGAAGGCCATAAAATGCCAAAATAGCACAAAACCCCCCCAAATGACCCCATTTTGGAAAGTAGACACCCCAAGCTATTTACTGAGAGGCATTATTAGTCCATGGAATATTTTATATTTTGCACAAGTTGCGGGAATATGACAAACTTTGTTTTTTTTTGCACAAAGTTGTCACTAAATGATATATTGCTCACACATGCCATGGGCATATGTGAAATTACACCCCAAAATACATTCTGCTGCTTCTCCTGAGTACGGGGATACCACATGTGTGGGACTTTTTGGGAGCCTAGTCGCATACAGGACCCCAAAAACCAAGCACCGCCTTCAGGATTTCTAAGGGCATAAATTTTTGATTTCACTCCTCACTACCTATCACTACCTATCACAGTTTTGAAGGCCATAAAATGCCAAGATGGCACAAAACCCCCCCAAACGACCCCATTTTGGAAAGTAGACACCCCAAGCTATTTGCTGAGAGGCATGTTGAGCCCATTGAATAATTTTTATTTTTTTGTCCCAAATGATTGAATAATGATAAAAAGAAAAAAAAAAGAAAAAATGTACAAAAAATTGTCACTAAATGATATATTGCTCACACATGCCATGGTTATATGTGGAATTGCACCCCAAAATACATTCTGCTGCTTCTCCTGAGTACGGGGATACCACATGTGTGGGAATTTTTGGGAGCCTAGCCGTGTACGGGGCCCCAAAAACCAAGCACCGCCTTCAGGATTTCTAAGGGCGTAAATTTTTGATTTCACTCCTCACTACCTATCACAGTTTCGAAGGCCATAAAATGCCAAAATAGCACAAAACCCCCCCCAAATTACCCCATTTTGGAAAGTAGACACCCCAAGCTATTTACTGAGAGGCATGTTCAGTCCATGGAATATTTTATATTTTGCCACAAGTTGCGGGAATATGACAAACTTTGTTTTTTTTGCACAAAGATGTCACTAAATGATATATTGCTCACACATGCCATGGGCATATGTGAAATTACACCCCAAAATACATTCTGCTGCTTCTCCTGAGTACGGGGATACCACATGTGTGGGACTTTTTGGGAGCCTAGCCGCGTACGGGACCCCAAAACTCAAGCACCGCCTTCAAGGTTTCTAAGGGCATACATTTTTGATTTCACTCCTCACTACCTATCACAGTTTTGAAGGCCATAAAATGCCAAGATAGCACAAAACCCCCCAAAATGACCCCATTTTGGAAAGTAGACACCCCAAGGAAATTGCTGAGAGGCATGTTGAGCCCATTGAATATTTTTTTTTTTGTCCCAAGTGATTGAATAATGACAAGAAAAAAAAAAAATGTACAAAAAGTTGTCACTAAATGATATACTGCTCAAACATGCCATGGTTATATGCGGAGTTGCACCCCAAAATACATTTGGCTGCTTCTCCTGAGTACGGGGATACCACATGTGTGGGACTTTTTGAGAGCCTAGCCGCGTACGGGCCCCCGAAAACCAAGCACCGCCTTCAGGATTTCTAAGGGCACAAATTTTTGATTTCACTCCTCACTACCTATCACAGTTTTGAAGGCCATAAAATGCCAAGATAGCCCAAAACCCCCACAAATGACCCCATTTTGGAAAGTAGACACCCCAAGCTATTTGCCGAGAGGCATGGTGAGTATTTTACAGCTCTCATTTGTTTTTGAAAATGAAGAAAGACATTTTTTTTTTTTTTTCTTTTTTCAACTTTTAAAACATTGTGACAAAAAGCGAGATCTGCAAAATACTCAACATACCTCTCAGCAAATAGCTTGGGGTGTCTACTTTCCAAAATGGGGTCATTTGGGGGGGGGTTTGTGCCATCTGGGCATTCCGTGGCCTCCGAAACTGTGATAGGCAGTGAGGAGTGAAATCAAAAATTTACACCCATAGAAATCCTGAAGGCGGTGCTTGGTTTTCGGGGTCCTGTACGCGGCTAGGCTCCCAAAATGTCTCACACATGTGGTATCCCCGTACTCAGGAGAAGCAACAGAATGTATTTTGGAGTGCAATTCCACATATAACCATGGCATGTTTGAGCAATATATAATTTAGTGACAACTTTTTGTACATTTTTTTTTTCTTTTTGTCATTATTCAATCACTTGGGACAAAAAAAAAAAATATTCAATGGGCTCAACATGCCTCTCAGCAAATAGCTTGAGGTGTCTACTTTCCAAAATGGGGTCATTTGGGGGGGTTTGAACTGTCCTGGCATTTTATGCACAACATTAGGAAGCTTATGTCACACATCATCCACTCTTCTAACCACTTGAAGACAAAGCCCTTTCTGACACTTTTTGTTTACATGAAAACATTTTTTTTTTGCAAGAAAATTATGTTGAACCCCCAAACATTATATATTTTTTTAAAGCAAAGGCCCTACAGATTAAAATAGTGGGTGTTGCATTTTTTTTTTCCACACAGTATTTGCGCAGCGATTTTTCAAACGCATTTTTTGGGGGAAAAACACACTTTTTTTATTTTTAATGCACTAAAAAACACTATATTGCCCAAATGTTTGATGAAATAAAAAAGATGATCTTAGGCCGAGTACATGGATACCAAACACAACATGCTTTAAAATTGCGCACAAACGCACAGTGGCGAGAAACTACATTCATTTTTAAAAGCATTTAAAAGCCTTTACAGGTTACCATGTTAGATTTACAGAGGAGGTCTACTGCTAAAATTACTGCCCTCGATCTGACCTTCGCGGTGATACCTCACATGCATGATGCAATTGCTGTTTACATATGACGCTAGACCGACGCTTGCGTTCGCCTTTGCGCAAGAGCAGGGGGGGACAGCGGTGCTTTTTTTTTTTTTATTATTATTTATTTTGCTTTTTTATTTTATTTTTAAACTGTTCCTTCCATATTTTTTTTTTTTTATCATTTTTATTGTTATCTCAGGGAATGTAAATATCCCCTATGATAGCAATAAGTAGTGACAGGTACTCTTTTTTGAAAAAAAAATGGGGGTTAGACCCTAGATCTTTCCTCTGCCCTCAAAGCATCTGACCACACCAAGATCGGTGTGATAAAATGCTTTCCCAATTTCCCAATGGCGCTGTTTATATCCGGGGGGCATTCCCTCCCACTGCTTGTAAAAGCAGTCTAGAGGCTAATTATCTGCTAGAATTGCTTTTACATGAAAGCCGGCCACTGGCTGAAAAGAATGATACCAAGATGATACCTAAACCTGGAGGCATCATTCTGGTATAAACATTCAAAGTCCAGCAACATACCAGTACGTTGCTGGTCCTTGTTGGACATGTATTGTAATCTTTTTTTTCATGCAGCCTGTTGGCTGAACGAAAAAAAGAGATTGATCGGTGGGTATGCCCACCATTAGAATACCTCCCTTCATCCACCCACTTCTAATGATGGGCATATATGCCGAAGCATGGGGGCATCCTCCCGCAAAAAAGTTATGCCGCGTACACACGGTCGGACTTTTCCACGGGCAAGCCTTCGTCGGAATTTCGACCGTATGTACGCGGCATAAAAGGTTATGCCGCGTACACACGGTCAAACTTTTCCACGGGCAAGCCTCCGTCGGAATTTCGACCGTATATACGCAAAATCGCTCCTCCGCCCCTGCTGCCCCCATGCTTCGGCATATATGCTCTTTTTTTAACTGTGGTGGTGAAATCACCTCCTACAGCGTTGGAGTCACGGCTTTATGTATCGTGGGAGCAAACGCTGTTGCTGTCAAGATAAATAAATCCGCGATGCAACTGAATGGCGTACCTGCTAAGCAAATGATGGTTAACATTAAAACAAAGTAACATTACAGTACAACAGTAAGACCTTACCATACCATACCTGCAAAGCAAATACCAAAACAAAACCTAGTAAAAATTAGAACATTTTTTTTTGTTTACAAAAGTTTTATTTGGAAGATTCAAAAATAATTTACAAAACTGTGAGGAAGTATTACAGTAGAAGATATAATGCAATATGATATATACCATGAGAATAGAGTAGAGTTTTTATTGAGAGCAGAAAATCATATGACAATATAGGGATAGGGTACCTAGTGAGTTTGGTGCAAATCAGAGGAAGGGGTAACGAGGGGGTGTATAGGGACAGAAAAAAAAGAATCAAAATAGAAAAAAAGAAGTTCCTGAGATTCGGAAGGCATATGTTTCAATCATTAGACCAGTACATCCATTTTGAATTAAAGGTGTGAATTCTATCAGTTAGGGTATGATGGATTCTTTCGGATAACTGTAGATTTCTCATTCTGGATAAAACCTGGGGCCAGGGTAGGTAATTGGATTTCCAATTGAGAGCAATCATCCATTGAATTGAGCTTACTAGTGAATGGATCAGTCTAACACAGGGTGGGGGGATATCTGGGATATTAGCATAGAGAATACATATTTGTGGGGAGAGGGTAATTCTCTTTTTGACTATGGTTTCTATTTTCAATTCGGCGTGTCTATATATTGTTTCTAAAAATCTACAACTCCAGAAAATGTGAGTGTATGAGACAGTTTCTATGCAACCTCTGAAGCAGCATGGAGAAGATGATGGGTAGAAAGAGTGAATTTTTTCAGGAGTTAGATATAGTCTAGTAAATAGTTTCATTGGGGATTCTCTGTATGCTGGAGCTATGTTGCATTTGCGGAGATTGTCCGTCATAGTGTTCCAGGATTCTATGGGGATGAGGCAATCTAGTTCGGATTCCCAGTGTAACATTTGGATAGATTTGTCTGGCATCGAGGAGCTGTTGAGGTCTTTATAAAAAAGGGAGATTATGCCCCTATCTCTCGAGGAGTTTAAACAAACGTGTTTGAATATCGTCGTAGGGGGACGAATACATAAAGAGTAATGCTCGTTGAAAAAGTTTTTGATTTGAAAGTAGTTTGTGAGTTCCGAGGATGGGAGATCGTATTTAGATTGGAGAGCGGGGAATGTGAGGAATGTATTGTTAGAGGACAATGATTTTAGGGAGGACAAATTATTATTTTGCCATAGGGGGAACGAACGTGTGTTGTTCAAGTTCTGTGTAAGTCTGGGGTCACCTAAAAAGGAGGCAAGAGGGGGAGTGTCAGATGAAAGTTTGAGGGTTTTAGTAAGTGTAAGCCATAGTCGGAGAAAATGGGCAACAATAAGGTTATGTTTGAGAAGTTTTTGGTGATGAATACAGTTAGACCAGATGATGCCTTGTAGGTGGTATGGAGCAATGGAGAAGGATTCAGTTTAAGCCATGGGAGCTGTGGAGTGGGAGCATGCCATTGGGCAATCTGTGAAAGTTTAGTGGCAATAAAGTATTGCCAGATATTGGGGAGGCCTAGGCCGCCCTTATTTTGGGGTCTAAACATGAGAGGGTAGCCACATCTTGGTTTTTTTGATGACCAGATAAATTTGTTAATCTCCCTTTGAAGGGATTGAATCCTTGTTTTGGGGACATTGATAGGTAAAGCTCTAAAAAAATATAATAATTTTGGAAGGAGGGTCATTTTAAAGGCGCATATCCTACCGAGGAGTGAAATGTGGTATGTGGACCATACTTTGAGTAGGGAGCTAATCTGTTGGAATAGGGGGGTAAAGTTGGTAGTATATAAGGTTTTGTGATGGGAAGTGATGAGGACACCTAGATATCTAAATGATGTAGAGCACCATATAAAGTTGAAGTTTTTTTGTAGGGTAGTGGTAAGGTCTGTGGGGAGGTTGATAGGGAGGGCAGAACATTTGTTGACATTAATACCTAAACCAGAAATGTTGTGAAATGATTTAAGTTCGGAGATAAGGTTTGGTAAAGATGTTAAAGGGTTCGAAAGAAACACCAGCGCGTCATCAGCATAGAGGCTAAGTATGAATTCATGTGGGCCTTTGTCATACCCTTTGATGTTTGGGTTGTTTCTTATGGCTTGTGCTAGAGGTTCAATTGCTAAGGCGAATAAAAGTGGGGAGAGGGGGCAGCCCTGTCTGGTACCTCTGCTTAAGGGGAAGAAGTCAGAATTGTGGCCTGGGATTTTGATTCTGGTTTGGGGGTGGTGGTAGAGTGCTTTGAATCCATGAATAAATTTGTCTGTGATGCCGAATTTAGGGAGAAGGAAGTTAAGATAGGACCAATTTACACTATCAAATGCCTTATGAATGTCGAGACTAAGGAGGCATAGTGGGCTGGAGGAAAGATTAGCATCTTGGATGATATTGGTAACAAGTCGGATGTTGTCTGTGATTTGACGGCCAGGGATGAACCCTGATTGGTCAATATGGATAAGGGGGGTGATGACTGATGCTAGTCTATCAGCAAGGAGTCGGCCAAAGATTTTCAAATTATTATTAAGGACTGATATTGGGCGAAAATTTTAGGGAAGGGAGTGGTCTTTAAGAGGTTTGGGAATAAGAGACAAATTTGCAAGGAGCATGTCTTCTGGGAAATGGCCACCTGTGAGGATATGGTTAAAAAGTTTAGTTAATCTAGGTGCTAAAAGGGGTGTAAATTTTTTGTAGTATAATGTGGAGAAGCCATCAGGACCCGGCGCTGTCGAAGTTTTGAGAGATTTAATGATGTTAGTAATTTCTAGCTCTGTACAGGGATTATTAAGAGTTGCAGTTTGTTGGTCATTAAGGGTGGGGAGATGTATATTGTCTAACCAATTAAGTGAGGAGGTGGAGGGGTGGGTCTGGGGCCCTGAAAGGAGATTTTTATAGAAAGTGGAGAAGATGTCCAGGACATCACGGGGATGTGTAACCAAGTTACCTTTGTGGTTACGTAGTTTGTATATGTGTGGGGGGTTATGTTCCTGGTTGAGTTTGCGTGCAAACATTTTGGATGTGGCGTTGCTATGTAACAAGAATTTTGCTTTGGAAAATCTAAGGGATTTCTCAGTGTCAGCTGATAGAATTGTGTCTAGGGATTGGCGTTTGGAATGGATTTGGTTTGTAATTTCTGGAGAAGGGGATTGGCTAAGTTTGTTGTACAACAGGTCTAATTCTTTAGTTAGAGTTTTGATTTCTGTAAGTTTAGCTTTATTTTTGGCTGCAGCAATGCTAATCAAGTGTCCTCTCAGGACAACTTTGTGTGCCGACCAGAGTGAGGTAGGAGCGATGTCTTCAGTTGAGTTGTTGGCAAAATAGTCTACAATGTGAGAGTTAATGTCTTGTAGTGTGTGTGGGTCAGATAAAAGGGAGTCATTAAGGCGCCAGCTAAATGCAGTGGGGGCGAGCCCCACTTGAGAGGTGTCAAATTCAACCATGTCATGGTCAGACCAGGGGCAAGGGTGAATTCGAGCTCTAGAGGAGTTCGCTAGAAGAATGGGGGTACAAAATATATAATCTAGTCTGGCGTAGCAGTCATGTGGGTGGGAGTAATGGGTATAGGCCTTTATGCCTACATTGTGGGATCTCCATGAGTCGATCAGTTGGAATTTATTGAGTGAGCGGCACATTGATCTGGAGAAGGCTTTTGAGGAGGGAGTCAACTTACTCCTATCTAGAGAGGGGTGTGCAGCTAAATTAAAGTCACCCCCTAACACAAGATGAGGGGAGCTGTGTCGGTCAAGGGTGTCAAAAAAGGTATTAAAGAATGTAGAGTGTGTATCGTTAGGTGCGTAGATGGAGGCGATCGTGATCGAACGTTTGTTTATTGTGCCTTTTAGTATGATGAAACGGCTTTCTGTGTCTCTATATATGTTTTGTATGTCAAAGATGATAGAATTACGAATGAAGATTGCAACCCCTTTTGACTTGTTAGAGAATGTGGTAAAGAAGTGTTGGTTATATGTTTTATCAAAGTAATTCGGGTGGTTTCCTGAGGAAAAATGGGTTTCTTGTAGGAGAAGGATATCCGCGCCCAATCTTTTATAGTGCCTGAATGCTTTTTTGCGTTTGTGTGGTGAGTTAAACCCATGGACGTTATGAGAAATGATTTTAAGACCCATTGATAAAGGGGATGAGTACGCTGAGTATTTGGGACAGGATAGCGAGGGTTCTGTATGGGATTTGGATCGTGTAAGAAGGTACTGTAAGAAGTTGTGTGACATAATTGTCCACAACAGGGTGTAAAGTAGTGTCATAAAGAGCATAGGTATGATTTATAGAAGGATAGTGTTCGTATAGTAGTAGTTTGAGTATCCTCAAGGGTGTAGAAACATAATCATAACTGCAAAGAGATTCAAAGGAAATTCTAGTGCGAGAAAATGCCTTATGGGCAATTTGAAAAGTTTTGGAATATATCAAGGTGGGGTCAGGAAGCAGAAAATCTACTGACCATTTGGAATTTAATCTTCCATAGTATTTCTCAGTCATATGAAAAACAATGTGAATAACAAATAACAGATAGAGTATATGTAAAAGGGAGTTAGAGGACTGGGAGTCCACTAACCTAAAAAATTGTAAAGATGGACAGTAAAGTCCGAAACTCACAACCAAGGCCCAGCGAAGCCACCAAAACAAGGGGGAAGCCACGCCGGGATATGGACGAGAGTGTGGGGTCAAACCAGCGGCGACGGATGTGCCAGGGAATGTAAGACAGTTATATCAGTTGTGTGCATGTTAGGGGTTAGAATGTAGGGACAAACATAACAGTTGAAATAGAGCCATTATTGTATGAACAATAGTTATATAGGCCTAGAACCATATAGGATGGTAACATACTTTTCTACCTGTAGTGTGTTCCTACGCCGTAGGAACATCACCGTCTTATGTACACATTCTCTGTCCCCACCCCCCATCCCTCGCCAGGGCAGGAGGCGGAGAGGGAGAAGCCCAGACACACTAAAAAAAAAAAAAAAGGGGGAAACAGGGGGGGGGGGAAGGGGCAAGGGGAAAGGAACCATACACCAAGCATATGATATTTAACAGAGAGTCCGGAAATCACGATATAAAGTTATTGTAAAAAAAAAAAAAAAAAATCTCTCTTTCTTTTCCTCCCTCCCTAGGCCTGGGAGGTAAAAGTATGGCAAAAAAAATAAAAAATAAAAAAATAAAAAAAAAAAAAAATAAAAAAAAAAGGGGGGGGGAGGGGGCAAGGGGGAAGGTGTCACGAACCAAGCATATGATATTTATCAGAGAGTCAGGAAATCAAAAAAAAGTATTTACTCATAACAATAAAAGAAATTTCAGATCTGGGAGGTAAAAATAGGGCCAAAACAACAAAGAGCATAAAAAAAAAAAAAAAAAAGATGGGAAGTCATAAAAGGCAGAGAAGAGGAAATTTCTTATCCTTTAGTCCTGGTCTTAGAAGGAGTTTCGCCATCTTCTCTGGTCTCTTGGAATACGTCTGGTAGAAGGTGTCGTCCAGATGGGAGATGAGCGAGGAGTCGCAGGAGGTCGGTTTGGGGGTTCAGGATCTAGTAGGCCTAGCTTGACCAGTAATTCTTTTCCTTCAATGACGTTGTATATTGTGTGTGTAGTTCCATTATGCATCACTGACAGTTTGAAGGGAAAGCCCCAACGGTATTTAATTCTGGCTGTTTGGAGGATTGTAGTAACTTCCTTCATCCTGCGTCTGCGATCCAGGGTGGCAGGAGAAATGTCAGGGTAAATTTGTAGTTTGAAGCCCTCAAGTTCAATATTCAATGTATTTCTGGAGGCCCTCATTATGTCCTCTTTGGTGAGGAAGTCCTTCATACACAAAATTATGTCACGTGGAGGTTTGTCAGGAGGTGGTTTGGGGCGAAGAGCTCTATGAATCCTATCGCAGGCAAAAGCTGAGGCCGGTTTATCAGGCAGGAGCATTTGAAACACTTTAGAAACTGCAGGGAATAGCTC
Organism: Rana muscosa; assembly: GCA_029206835.1. Classification (NCBI taxonomy): domain Eukaryota; kingdom Metazoa; phylum Chordata; class Amphibia; order Anura; family Ranidae; genus Rana; species Rana muscosa. Next base: position 334,522,936 of record CM055123.1, on the reverse strand, counting down.
TGTGATGGACTCAGGAATGCCACGAAGTCTAATATTGTTCCTGCGATTTTGATTGTCCAAATCTTCTATGTGTGCCTGCATATAGGAGAAGCTACCAGCCAGCGTCTCATAATCCCTTCTAAGGTCATTGTGTGCCAGGGAAAGTTTGTCTTGTTTAGTCTCTAAAATGTCTGTGCGGCCCCCAATATAAGCAATCTCCTGTGATAAGGCACTGGTGGATTTATGTAGCTCATGTTGGAATTTATCTGCCAACTTATCATATATAGCAGAGAGGCTTGCATCAAGATCAGCCTTAGACAGAGAGGAGTTGTACTCACCGTCTTTAGCAGGCTGGAGATGCTTCTGTGTAGAGCTGTGTGAAGCAGCCCTCGCGCCGGCGCCATTTTGGGACATCTTCACAGTGTGTCCTTCCAGGCCTAGAAGGTAGTTCGTGAGGGAGTAGTTATAGCGGCGTTTGCCCTTGTTTTTGTGCGGAATCATGCACCGCAATGTTTCCCAGGGGTGCTGGAGAGTTCTCGTGCGGTGATGGGCGAAATTAGCCCCGGGAATCGAGCCTGGCAGAGCCGGTCAGACGGAGCACTCAGCAAGCACGTCTGTTCCGCATCGCGCCGCGCATGCGCCCCCCAATAGAACATTTTTTTAACGCAACCTGTGGCTAAAATATATATATGCCGAAGCATGGGGGCATCCTCCCGCAAAAAAGTTATGCCGCATACACACGGTCGGACTTTTCCACGGGCAAGCCTTCGTCGGAATTTCGACCGTATGTACGCGGCATAAAAGGTTATGCCGCGTACACACGGTCAAACTTTTCCACGGGCAAGCCTCCGTCGTAATTTCGACCGTATATACGTGGCATTATGAGCAAAATCGCTCCTCCGCCCCTGCTGCCCCCATGCTTCGGCATATATGCTCTTTTTTTAACTGTGGTGGTGAAATCACCTCCTACAGCGTTGGAGTCACGGCTTTATGTATCGTGGGAGCAAACGCTGTTGCTGTCAAGATAAATAAATCCGCGATGCAACTGAATGGCGTACCTGCTAAGCAAATGATGGTTAACATTAAAACAAAGTAACATTACAGTACAACAGTAAGACCTTACCATACCATACCTGCAAAGCAAATACCAAAACAAAACCTAGTAAAAAATAAAACATTTTTTTAACGCAACCTGTGCCTAAAATATATATATGCCGAAGCATGGGGGCATCCTCCCGCAAAAAAGTTATGCCGCGTACACACGGTCGGACTTTTCCACGGGCAAGCCTCCGTCAGAATTTCGACCGTATATACGCGGCATTAGGAGCAAAATCGCTCCTCCGCCCCTGCTGCCCCCATGCTTCGGCATATATGCTCTTTTTTTTTTAACTGTGGTGGTGAAATCACCTCCTACAGCACTGGAGTCACGACTTTATGTATCGTGGGAGCAAACGCTGTTGCTGTCAAGATAAATAATTCCGCGCTGCAGTTGAATGGCGCACCTGAAAACAAAAAATTACATACCTGAAAAGCAAGCATGATAAAACATTGCAGAATGGAATACAGTAAAAAAGAGCATAACAATAGAGAGAAAATAGAGAGAGAGAGAGAGAACAATAAAACGACAACTATTTTTGGTTTTTTTCTTTTATATTTTTTTTGTGTTTTGTTTTTTACGTTTTTTTTTTCTTTTTTACACTTTTTTTTTAAACTTTAACAACTGTAATGGTTCGGGTCTCTCAAAATGTAATGGCATCTTGGGAGACCCTGTGTAAGTGTGTCCTAGTCTGTGAAATGCTGTACCCTACGCTAAAACTTCACTTTTGAGTGGTAGCGTTCAAAACATTCACCAAGGCAAAGACCAGGTTTGTCAGGACAGAGTGGACAATAATAACGGGTGTCACGCCTAAATCCGCGCTTGCTACAGACACAACATCTTTTTTGGGGGGCTCGTTGGGTAGGGGTACTCGGGAGGAGATGCGTATAATGCCTCTCATGCAGCCGGCTTACTGCATTTGGTAGGGGATGGTGAGGTGCAGAACCGCCTGGATACAGGAGTTCTGTGACAATCTCATTCTGGAATTTTAGAAGAGATAACGTCCCGCCTGAAGCTCTGTATAGCACATGAGCGTTCAGCAAAGCCAATTGGAATAAGGATAGAGACACTTTTTTGTACCAGCGTCTCGCCTTACGGTCAATTAGATACGGCGCCATCAACTGGTCGTTGAGGTCCACCCCTCCCATATTTTTGTTATATTCGTGGACACAGAGGGGTTTCTCCACAACACCAGTCGCCGTAGGAATTTGGACTGTCGTGTCTGCATAAAGGGAGGTAAGAAGGAAAACATTCTTATTGTCCCTCCACTTCATAGCGAGCAAGTTATTACACTTTACGCAGGCTCTCTCCCCCAGCCTAAGACGGGCATCTACAAGCCGCTGGGGAAAGCCCCGGCGATTAGGTCGCACGGTGCCACATGCTCCAATCTGATGATCAAACAAGTGACTAAACAGTGGCACGCTCGTGTAATAATTGTCCACATACAAGTGGTACCCCTTTCCGAATAAGGGTGACACCAAGTTCCACACTATCTTGCCAGCGCTCCCTATGTAATCCGGGCAGTTGACCGGCTCAACCTGACTATCTTTTCCCTCATAAACCATAAAGCTCCATACATAGCCTGTTGCCCTGTCACAGCACTTATAGAGCTTGACCCCGTATCTGGCACGCTTGCTGGGAAGGTACTGCTTGAAAGCCAAGCGGCCAGAAAATTTAATCAGGGACTCATCAACGCAGACAGCTTGATCGGGAATAAACAAGGCTGCAAAACGTTTGTTGAAGTGGTTTATGAGGGGCCGAATTTTATAGAGCCGGTCGTATTCAGGGTCCCCACGTGGACGACAAAGTTCATTGTCGTTGAAGTGCATGAACCGCAAAATCTGCTCGTATCGTTTCCTGGGCATGGAGGCAGAGAACACGGGCATGTGGTCAATTGGGTGCGTGGACCAATAAGCACGCAATGACGGGAATTTATGTGTGCCCATGTTGAGGGAAAGGCCCAGAAAGGTCTTAAATTCGGAAACCGTAATTGGTTTCCAATCTTTGGCAATGGAAGGCAACTGGGGATTAGCGGCGATGAATTGACCAGCATATAAATTACTCTGGTCCACAATAGATCTATAGAGATCTTCCGTGAAAAACAGAGAATAATAATCGATTGGCATAAAATCAGCTGTTTCCACCTGAATACCGGGTTGGGCAGTGAATGGGGGAAGTACGGGTTCTGCAGAAGTGGTGGGGACCCAATCAGGATAGGCGAATTCTGCAGGAAGAGCACTATGGGTACGACGGGCCTGCCTTTGTCTTCTTGGTGGCAGCGGGACACTACTTGTGCTTGCCACCTCGCCAGCTTGAACTGCACTTATGGGACTCGCCACGTCACCACGTGATACTGCAGTGCTGGATGTACGCCCAGGCTGTACTAGGCCGCTGGTGCTTGCCAATTCACCAGAAGGAATAGCAGCGCTAGTACTCCTCTGCTCCATGATACGAGAGCCCTGCGGTTCTTGCTCCTCAACAACCTCAGAAGATCGGGATCGGGTACGCCTGACCTTAGCAGGGACCTCAACTTCGTCGTCAGAGCTATCTGACGTGGGGCCGCTGACGTCACTGTCTTCTACGGGAAGATATTCTGAGCCTGAATCTGACAGATACGTGACCTCCTCTTCACTATCTGTCATGCTCAGAATCTCGTAGGCCTCTTTACTAGTGTACCTTCGACTTGCCATTTTGGGCTCTAAATTTAGGGGTACACTAGTAAGATTCACAGGAAAAAAAGCACCCGACTGTCGTCAGCAAATATATCAAACGCTACAAAAAAAACTGTTAGCGGTCGCAGGGATCAGGACTGTCTCTGCGAACACTGCAGTTATGTGTGTTGTGTTTGGTAAGTGACAGTGATCGATCGATACTGCACTTGGGTGGGCTGGGCTGGGCGGAGGGGCTAAACGCAGGTACTAGCAGGTATCTGGGCTGATCCCGCTAACACTGCGTTTTTGGGAACCCTAAACCGCTGGGGACGCTAGTATAGATCTGATCAGATACTATACCACTAAGGGAGGTGTATGCTTTGCGCGTGGGTGTTAGCGTTACTGGCACTAACCTAACGCTGCCTGGGGCGACGCAGACCCTCTCTGGCGCTAAAACCTAATTGATCTCACCCGCCGGGCGATCAGGGGGTTAAACCTTTATTGGGTTATATACAGCGGGTGCCCTGATGCTATAAAATGCAAACTAACCAACCAGTGTCACCCGTAACCTTTATATGGTGATCACTGGTGAAAGGGTTAACTAGGGGCAATCAGGGGGTTAAAACCTTTATTAGGTTAAATATGGGGGTACCCGACGCTATATAAAAACCTGACGGGTTACCTAAATAACTAAATAATTAACTGGGTAACCAGTGTCACCAGTGACGCTTATACGGTGATCACTGGTGAAAGGGTTAACTCTAGGGGCAATCAGGGGGTTAAAATAATATATGGGGGTACCTGACGCTCTAAAAACCTGCGGTGAAACTAAAAATAAATAACTGGCTATCTAGGGCACCACCGGCACTAAATACAGCGATTGAAAATACGATCGCTTAGTGACGCTGGCGTTAGGGGGTGAAAGGGTTACCTGGGGGGCGATCAAGGGGTTAAACCTTTATTAGGGGGGGTTAGGGGGCTACCCTGGACCTAAAGGGGCCTAAACCTAACTGCCCTGCAACTTTTTACTATCACAGATGACACTAAAAGCAGTGATCAGTAAAATAAATGATCACTGCAATCAGTGACACTGTGATTGGGGGCTGGGGGGTGACCTGGGGGGTGATCTGGGGGTGACTGGGGGGTGAAATGTGTGCCTATGTGTACCTACGTGTCAGTGGACTGTTGGTGCACTAACCTGCTTCCTCTCTCCTCGGCGCCGGAATCGAAAAGACCGCCGCGAGGGAGATGACATCACTTCCTCCTGCCTGTGTTTACATCACATGGCGGAGGAAGCATTTTCATTGGCCGGGAGCGATCGCGAGGGGGTGGCCGAAATCGAATGGTCACCCCCTCATCTCTGATCGCTCCCCAACGATAAACGGCCGCTCACTGTATAGAAGGGGGGTCCGATCGGACCCCCCAACTGTACAAAGGCGATCACGTACACTCTACGTGATTGTGCCTGTCGGTGCCATTCTGCCGACGTATATATACAGTGAGCGGTCGTTAAGTGGTTAATCATAGATACCACCCCGGACCAATAACGATGAAGTTTGGGGCATCTCCACATCATATGTATTAGGTTGGCTGCTCTCCCTTTACATCTAGGACATCGATCTGTGTCTCTACATTTCCATTTAAATAATTTCTCTGGTGTATAATGTGCCCTATGTAAAATAAATAGTTGTGTTAAATTTTGTGTTGGGGATAAAGAGACCTGAGGTATTGCTGTTAGTGCCTGTGCCCACTGTTCATCTGAAATTGTCCCAATATCCCCCGACTAGGCTAATCTTGCTGGTATGTCCACCGTTTTTTTAAATTTATCAAATAATATGTCATATAATTGTGATATCAAACCCTTTTTTTTTGTCCCATCTTGTCTAACAAGGCTATCACCACTGACTTATTGAATTTAAGTTCCTGTGTACGCCCCTGTGTTTTTATCGCGTGCCTAAGCTGGAGAAACTGAAAAAATCTTTGATTTGGAATATTATATTCTTTGCTTAGTGCACTAAAGGACTTCATCTGATCTTCCTCAAATAGCTGTGGCATATATCTTATTCCCTTCTGCCTCCAAATCTCAAACCCCTCCAATTTCCCCAATTCCGCATAGCTGGAGTTATTCCAAATTGGTGTATATGTAGTAAATCCCTTTATCTCAGTGATTTTCCTCATCTCTTGCCATACCATGTCAAATAATTTACCCATATGGAATCTTTTATCGCTCAGTTGATTTCTCGATTCTAATAATGAAATTAATGGGTAGATTTCATATACTGATAGTAGTAGATTCTGTATAGGATCAGAAGGTAATACTTTTGTCCATCCACTGAAATGTTGAATTTGTGAGGCTAAAAAGTAATTTTTGGGATGGGGAATTGCAAGGCCGCCCTCTTCCTTATTTAACATTAAGGTTGTTAACTTTATACGTGGTCGTTTGTTCCTCAAAATCAGTTCCCTGAAAAGAGATTCTAATTTCCTAAACCAAAAAGCTGTGATCCATACAGGTGAATTATTAAACACATAAAGCAATTGCGGGGCCCAAATCATTTTAATTAGATTTGCTCTTCCTATCACCGTCAGAGGTAGTTTGCACCAGCTTCGACATTTATCTTTAAATTTTGTTAATAGTGGCTTCAAATTCAAATTAATATAATCTTTTACATCCCGAGAGATCTCTATCCCCAGGTATTTCACTGTATCCTTAATTTGAATTTTAGACGCTTGGTTTAACAATGGAGTTTTTAACTCATCCAATGGTAAAAGTAAGGATTTATCCCAGTTAATCTGGAAGCCAGAGAATGATCCAAATATGGAGATAAGGCTCATAAGTTCCGATAATGAGTTTGAGGTGTCCCCCAAGAAAATAAGAGCGTCATCTGCATAGAGGGCCACTTTGTCCTCCCTACCTGCCCGACGAAACCCAACTATTTTAGTTGATTATAGCAAGGGCGAGGGGCTCTATTGCTATAGCAAATAGTAATGGGGATAACGGGCAGCCCTGTCTTGTCCCTCTAGATAAGGAGAACGGGCTTGATAATATATTATTAATTCTAACCCTAGCTTTAGGGTCCCTATATAATATTT